>SKCR01011543.1:0-51290 GCA_019454045.1 Zanthoxylum bungeanum | reverse complement strand
TTAGATTTTAAATTTAATGTAATTTTATTGCGGGTGCTAATTGTTTACCTAGTAAAACATTTTAGGGTGGTTTAAGATGGATTTTTTTATTTTTTTTTTAGCATGATGGCAATCCAAATTCCTTTTCAATCATATGAGCGTAACCCCAAATATTTATTTCTATTAAATAGATTTTATCAACTGAATTAGTTAGCACCCATCTGATATAAGAGACTGAATAACATATGAATTATATATTATAGGTTATTTTAATTTTACTACTTCAAAAATTAGAACATAATAAATGGTTATAAGAAATATTGGGATGTAATATTTTAATATTATATATTTATAAAATTTTATATTTTACTACATTTCTTTTACATTTTACATCTAGTAAAATGTAAGATTTTATAAAGATATACGACTAAATTGTAAGATTTTATAAATATATTATAATACAATATTACACCATAATATTTAATTTATCTATTTGATATTTAAATGATAATAACCCAATAGTAGACTTAAATAGTTTGTATTCTAAATATGTGATATGTACATTCAAGGAGGAAAAAGTACGTGTGTTTATTGAAAGGTACACATTACTACATTAGGAATGCAGAAAAATCGGTGTCCGGTCTGGTCTGGAGGTCTTTTTTAGGATTCAAGTCCTGATCGGGCATAGGTAAAAAGGTTCTAGTCTGATCTGCGTCAGTTTTTATTAATAAAAATTAATTTTTTAATTATATAAATTATTTTTTAATTCTAAATATATATTTATAACTAAATTTTTAAGGTTTAATAAAAAAAAAGAAATTCTTAATTTTTTCACTTTTAAATATTAAAAATTTAAAAAATTATTTTATTTTAAAATAAAAATAAAAATTATTTTTTAAAAAATCCAGATTAGGGCCTGATCCGGCCCGACATCATCCGGCCTCCAACCAGCTTCGTTGCCACTCTTGGTTTCATTATGACAAGTGAACTCATTACTTGGCACATGACTACCCAAGCAACATAGTATTATTTATTTGAAAATAATCATAAACACGTGATATTTTAGATTCCAATTCTTAGAGGTCAATATAACTTATTATAAAAATGATAAGAAAAACAGTTGTCTTAAAAAATTTAGATCCGGATATAGATGAATTCGGATTTAGATCTGCTGTAGACGCTGGTTTTCACCCGAGGTCCATAATTGAGATTTCATGAAAGGGGCACTGGCGATCCTGCAAAACAAAGATTTAGAGTGAGCGAGAGTACTGCCCACCGGTGTGGTGGGTGCTGGGGGCACTCCGACGCTCAAGTCAGTGAAGGAACTGAGGAAGTAGTAGGAGGAAAGTCAAAGTAAGATACTACCTTGAGTTTCGTAGGGTGCCGTGAGGGCGGTTGATGTGAGATACTGAAAGCTATGGAGAGAATATGGTTGAACTCTGAGAGTTCCTCTGCCCTTGGATACTCTTCCTTTATATACACACACCTTCAGGGGGTGTATTTACTGCTGTTTGATTGCTTTGTCCGTTGGGCGTCAGTTACGGATGACTCCATAAAGGGTGTTTATTGTGTTTGCCCGTTTGTAGGCTGGTAACGTTATGAGTGGTGTTCGCGAGCTTGGGCATTATGTGGACTGACCTTTGGAGGTGATGGTGTTCACTGGGCTTGGGCCTGCGCCATGCCTTTGGGGTTTGATTAGAGAGTTTCGGGGGTGTATTTAGCGGTGGACCTGGAGCAAAAGGTCGAAATTGCCCTTGGCCCAAATTTGGCCCATACATCTGCATTATATTTTTTTTGGATCTAAATGGAGTGTTTCTGTTCGAATTTTCGGATATCCAAATTTTTGAAATTTTAAGTTATTTATTTTAAACATCCAAAATAAAATAAAATAACATTCATAATTAAACAATATTCATTTAACTTCCAAAATAATATTTACAATTCATAATCAATCCAAAATAATCTAAATATAAAAAGTATTCATTTTTCTTCTTTTGTTCAACGAATATTAACTTTTCCACCCTAATGTGATCAAATGACCGAAATACCCTTGTAACGTCAGTAAAATTTCAGCGATATTAACGTCTAGGTGGAAAAGTGTATATTTTTTTAACTTTAGGTAAAAAAAAATTGAATATTTTAAAAGTTTGAGTAAGACTGAATTTTAATTATTCTTTGGATGGGAAAATATGACTAGATTGATTCTCAAAATCACTCAAGCTAATAATGTGCTCAAAACTTGTTTGCATGTTCTTACTGATGCATTATGGTTCAAAATTTGAAGTATTATTATTTACTGTTTGGTATAAAGTTTAGTGAGCTTATAAGTCAGTTTATATTTTCATTACAACACTTATAAGTTAACATTCTATCAATCAATATTCTCTATTAAACGATGTCTTAAGCTCATTTATATTTTAGTAAAAACGATTCATCTATTTATAGTGTCTAGCTCTAAAAAAATAGATGGCATGAAAAGAACCGCTCTCACAAGTGAAGAATTTTTTTAAATATTATACATATTCAATTTCAAGTTCATATTTGAGCCTGTACTCTAAAACTAGAGAAATCCTAAGAACATTCAAGAACTTAAAGAATAATTCAAAAGCTAGAGAAAATTGAGGGAACTTTCAAAAATAGTGTGTTGAAATGATATGAGTCCCCTTTTATTCTACTCAAAGAGGAGACAAACCACTAACTTCCAATCAATTGCCACCAATGATTTGAAGGTTACATAGAATTGAATTTGTGGTTACATACCATTAAATTTAAAGGTAACAAAATCATTCCATTCACCTTGAATGGCTTTACACTTTGAGGTTATATGGCAATTAGAAAAATTCTATGTAGTGGTATCATGTCATTGATACAATAATTTAATAATATATTTCCACGTATATTAAATAATAAAAAATAATATCTTATATAATTATCGATTGATGATATTACGTCACCGTCAACTGTTGGGGAAAAAAGTTATATGGAATAAGTTGAATATACTCATCCAATGAATACATAATACGTGTTAATTAATAATTTCTCTCTCCATTGTTATTGGTTCCATTATTATTGGTTTATTTCAAATTTAATATATATATATATCAAAGTTGTCCATGCATCTGACTCACTCAAGTCTTTCCCTTGTGGCACACTCATTAATTGGCTTAAACGGTAAGTAGTAATCATATAAACAGGACTTTTGAGCTGCTTTTAGAGTAACATTGTTCAAATTGAGAATCAATTAAAAAAAACCAATAGATCCTAACACATCACAAAAATTAGTACATGGAATAAATACATAAGGTAATTATCTTATGCAGACAACTGGTTCACCAGGCTTGGGAACTTATTGGTGTGTTCTGCAACGGAAGTTCCACTCCGTAACTTCAGGTTCACCAAACGTCTCATGATTAAGGCTTTATTTCGAGCTGTTTTGGCTTGGAACATGTCTTCCAGCTTTATCCACATTTCGTAAGCATCTGTATCATGTGCTACATGGTGGAAGACATTGTGACCAATCCACTATCTAATCTGACCCAGAGTTCTGTTATTGAGTTTATTAAAGTCATACTTTTTAACATATTATGGTCTCACTCCCTTCACCTCGATAACATCAAATAAATCTTTACAGTGTAAATAATCTATCATCCGAGATCTCCATAGGGAGTAATTAGTTGATGTCAGCTTGATCATTACACCAGAAGGGGAATCTTCCATTTTCATTTTAAGTTTTAAAGTTTCAAAAGAAAATAGGTTAAAATCGAGGCTGAATTTCACAAATATGAGGTCACTGTTGCATCCGGAATGGTCAACAATGGTGGAATAGACATTTCGTTGGTCCAAATCCGACCCAGGGGCTGATTTATAAATTCCTAAAACTTCTGAGGCCATATTGTAAATTTCAAAGACTTCATGGGGCTAAATGAAAATTTACCAGGCTACTGAAGTGGCAGTGCTGACGTGGCAGGCTGACGTGGTAGGATGACGTGGCATCTTGCGTGGCGCCACGTAATCATCTTCTTCCTTGGATCAGCGCGTGGGCGCGTGAACGAGACTGGTCTCCACTCACTGGCGCGTGCTGGCATGTGCGGCATCCTCGGATCTCCGTTTGATCGCCGAAAAATACCACTGAAAACTCCTCTCGACATGAACTAGCTGATGGTATACTCAAAATTGATTTTTGACAACTTTCATCGGAACCGATTTTCTGAACCGAAGCTCTGTTTCTGAGTTTCGGGATCCCTCCGTGCAACCTTAGCTACTGATACCACTTGTTGTGATTCTTTGATCACTCTAGAATGTGTTTGAGAAAAAACCGAAATCGTTTCTATTACTTACAAGAATATAATACAAGTGTTTAAACTTTACAAAACAAAAACATCACTTAACACTCTCTCAACACACACTTTGGGATGATTTTCACTCACTGCAAGTGCATGTGTTTATAGGCAAGGCTTGCACACAATTGTCAACAAGACAACAGTAAATCCCTGATTTTGTGGCAGATTTCATGACAACACCGAAAGTTTGTATGGCTGTTTCCACCAAAATCAACTCCACCGAAAGTTGATGTGCATGGTTTGTTTTCTTCATGCATGGCAGCTTCCTGGCAGTTAGAGGTGGCCACGGTTCGGTTCGGTTCCGAACCGTACGATTTTCTGTTCCACACTTAAGTGGCACCGAAACCGTAAGCGGAATCGGAACCGAACCATACGGTTCCGGTTCCAGTTTTGGTTCCCTTCGTTTTTTTTTTTTTACTTTTTTGAAAATTAAAAAAAAAAATTGAGATTTAAACATTAATTGGGGATTAGGATTCGTCTTGGAACCCTACGGTTCAACCGGTTCGGTCAGGGTAAGAACCCTAACCGAACCGGACAGGTTCCGGTTTGGTTCCGGAACCGGTTGGAACCGGAACCGTCCGGTTCCAATCGGTTCGGTTCTGGTTCCGAATCGGAACCTTGGTGATGTGATCCTAGCAGCATGGATCGATTTCGTTTGTTTAGGCTTATTTATTATTTATTTTCATATATGGAACCAACGTGGTTGTCCGTTTTTATTTATTATTTGGGTTAGTTTATTTTATTTAATTATGGGTTCAAAATGGGCTAGAAATTAGGAATTATGGGCTTTTAGTTGATAATGGGTAGTTTAGGGCTATATTAGTCTTTTTAGCTCTCTTAGGGTTTGAGTATGTTACTATTTAAACTCAAAAACAACTCTTAATGAGGAACCCTAATTTTTGTGCGTGAATAGTACTTTTATTTCTTGAGATTGAGAATTTTATCATCGTTCAGTGATTGAACAAAGACTTATCAAAGGGTTGGCATCCTTTGTGACGTCCTATTTGCTGGCAAAATTCATCTGAGGCTATCTCCAAGGGTTTTCAAGAACAGGTTCTTTGGGAGTCTACGGGATCTTGGATCGGGGGTTTCGTCTGTTTCGTATCCTGTTTCGTATCATTTGGTATCAGAGCCAGATTTCAGGTCTGAAATTTTTTTTCTTCCGCTTCTTATTTGTTTTCTTTCCGTTTCTCAATTTTGTCTCCTTTTATTTACTGTGTGCCTGATCAAAAAAAAAAAAAAAAAAAAAGGAAAGCAAAATTCTGATACAGTCCACTCTTGAAAATTCAGTCAACTCTTGCTTAAATTTTCAATTGGTTTCTCCTTCTGTTCCATTGCTTAATTCGTTGGTCCTGTTGCTTTGATTATTATTATTATTATTTTTTTTTTTCTTCTTTTGTTTTGTTTGTGTCAAAAAAAAAAAACAACAAAAAAACAAAGTTCACGCCTGTGGCTGTAAAAAAAAAAAAAAAAAACAAAAAAACAAAAAAACAAAGAAAAAAAAAAGGGGCAATTCATTAGCTTCTTCTTTACTTATTTTATTCTTTTGTTTTGTTTGTCATTTTTTTTTTTTTTACTGAAATTGTATTCTGGGCTCGTCTTCTTTGGTATTTTTCGTCATCTTACATTTGGGTGACATTGGCCATTGTTGTTTAAGTCCGTCCTGGTATACAAATATCATATCACTACTGTGATTATTCTTTTCTTTAGTCCGTTCTGGAATTGCGTTTGTCAGTCAAAAAAAAGAAGTTTCCTTCATTGGCTAGTGCAGATCAGTAGGCAGTAGGGTTTGTTTGCTTTTTGACCTTTTTACATGAGAACTTGTTAATAAGCTGTTGCTGTTGTTAAAAAAAAAAAAAAAAATCAGATCTGGTCAGTAAAGTTCGATAAATTATCTTGTGTGTTAATTTGTGCTAGGGATTGCCTTAGTGTTCCTTAATCGAAAAGAAAATTTTTTGGTTGAATTTGTCACTGAATTTGAATTTGAATTTGATTTTTTTGTGTTTTGTTTCGAGTCTCATGTGGTTTTTTTAGTCTTATTTTTGTCTTTGTCATTTTTTTTTTTTTTTTGTCTTTTCTTCCTTCTTGAGTTTGTTTTTGTCAAGATGCCAAGTGCATTGGTTGATATTATGGGGAAACCAAGAGATAATATCTCTCGTACCAGAGTATTTGTGAAAGATGAGGTGTGCAGTGTGATTATTGATGGGGAACAGTGGGCTAATTTAGTTAGTACCAGCCTTGTGGAGAAATTGAGGTTGTCATTGCGAAACCATCCTAAGCCTTATATGTTGCGAGGTTTGCCTAATTGTGATGAGGTTAAGGTGGAGTATCAAGTCATGGTTGCCTTTACTACTATGAGGTTTCATGATGAAGTATTATGTGATGTGGTGCCTATGCTTGATTGTCACGTATTGTTGGGTGGGTCATGGAAGTATGATAGGCAAGTGTGGCATCATGTTGAGAGGAGTAGGTAAATTTGTGCGATTCCCTCTATTAATAATCATGCTACACACTTTACTATTGATAGAGCATCTCGTGCGAAAGATAAATACCATTTTATCCATCAAATTATTTATATAAATCAACCCTTACTCGAAAGACGCCAATAATGAGGAAAGACTCAAAGAATCACCAAGAAAATATGAAAACAAACACAAAGAAACTGACTAAAAAAAATAAAAAATAAACCAAAGTAAAATAAGAAGACAAACTGAACTGAAACTGGACAGAATTCGTAACTTTGAAAGGGATTTTGAGACTCGAAACTTAAGCGTATTGAGTACGGAAAATGACTAATGAATTCGTCTCCTTGAGTACTTATAAATCGATATATTATGGGTCTCGTAACTCTTTCTAGATCAAAAGTTACAACAGTTTGAAAATCAGTGCGCGGCTGAAAAATTCTGACCGAACTGATCTGAAAATTACAGATAAATTCGACTTTAATTGACTCAAAAACTCTAAGAACTGAATCCTATATGCTATTACCATGAAAGAGCATTATAATAACACCCAAGAATCGGTCATAAAACATGAAAAACACAAAGGAAATAAGAAAAAAATTGAGATGAGAAGAGACAAAAAAAAAAAAACAGGAGAAAAAAAAAGGAATATTAAAACTTCATAAAACGATAAAGATAGAGAAAATCTTGACCTTGGAACCCTGAGCTCCTGATACCAAATGATAAAAACCTGCCTGGAACAAAGCCAAGCAAACCTCTCCACGTGTTCTATGCCCCAAGAACCGCGAATCTTAATTTTGTAAGAACAAAATCCTTCCAAGATCAAGTCCAACCCTTAAGGAACATTGCCCTTAAAAACCTTTCTTTATTTCTTTGGAGAATCCTGAACAGCGATACAGCGCCACAACGCTTGCCACACGTTGATAAGCTTTTGTTCCGTAAAACCAAGGAAGAATCCACTCCCTCAAGATGACACAAGTCAATTTGTTTTGTAAAAAGATATATTATTGGTTAATTATCCATTACAATGAATAATGCCCCTTTAATAGGTGGCTAACCCTAATTCTACCAAAATATAATAAAACCCTAATAAAATACTTGAAAATTTCGTCCATGGGCTTTTTAATTTAATTAATGTTCAGCCCAACACTTAAACAACACATAACTTAAAAAAAATATAAAATATAAAACTTATAGGGATACATTGCGTCCTCATTTAGACCATGAGGGAATCCGAACTGGACTTTGATGAAAACTTCAAAGTTGTAGAGCTACGAGTTCTCTTTTCAATGCAACTTGAATCACCAAAATCAAACATCGGACGAGAAAGTTACGTCCAAAATACGAAGACTGCGTAAATCCTGCCACTACTAATGCACCATTCGGAAATAAAGCCCAAAATCAATCAAGGCAGCCCATGCACGTCCTAGACCCATTCCAATATTGCTTTAGACATAATAAAGCCTTCACATAATGTCTCATGCATGGACCAAACTCCGGAACCCAAGGAATCTTCCAAATCCACCAAAATGGCCCAAATACACCAATTTGACCAAGCCATGCAATCAGCCACAACTTCAAGTTAACTTGGCCCAACAAACAGAGCTCATTCTGGATCACATCACTTGGTCGGGTCTACTGGCAGTGGCTTGCAGCTGGAAGCCTTCTGGACATGGTGGGCAACTTACATGCTTGATGCAAAGCTGGATATTACACGCACCTTAGGGACGAACATCCAAAAAATACATAACAAGTGTTAATCAATAATTTATCTCTCCATTGTTATTGATTTATTTCAAATTTAGTGTGTATATATCAAAGTTGTCTGCACACCCGTCTTACACAAGTCTCACTCTTGTGGCACACTCATTAATTGGCTTAAACGGTAAGCACTAATCATATAAACAGGACTTTTGAGATGCTTTTAGAATATCACTGTTCACAAAGCTGCATGAAATTGAGAATCAATTAAAAAAAAAACCAATAGATCCTAACACACATCATCAGTTCATCTAATAGATGAACTCTAGGGGAAAAAAAGAAGTCAAAATCAGTAGAGCTCTTGCAAATAATAGATCAACAAAATTGTATTTGCTTTCTTCTTTTACACATACAAGAATGTTTCAATCCTGCATCTTATGGCATGAAAGGATCTTTGACAATCTCTGAACAAAAAGACTGAAGGTCTCATCTCGATCCAACATGCTTATCCGAACATATTTTGGACTAAACCCAAAGTGCTTCCCACTTCTTGTCAAAATCTTGTTGCCCTTGAGGAAGCTTTCGCAGTCGGTTATCTCTTGTTCACATTTTAACCAAGCAAAAGCTGAAAATGATTTAAAAAAAAAGTTGGGTCAATGTGCCTACACACTGTTTGCATTGAAGAATGTCACAGGAAAAAAAAAAAATTAAGTGCACTGTTGTTACCAGGTTGAGGCTCGAAAGCTCGACCGAGAAATGTGCAGATTTGAGGGGGAAAATCTGGCACACTGAATAGACCGCTCTTTTGCACTGCTATTCTCAGTTGCTTCCACCTTGTGGCCATTTGACGGTGGCTGAACTCGAAGAAGCACTCATCTGCACTACCAGACGCTTCACAGCTGTCAGAAACAACTTTCAAAACCTTTGCTGATCGGAGCTGTGAATCCTTGGATACGCCAATTGTGTTGAGTTCTATGTATTGGTCATTTTCTTTGCCACCTCTGTGTCTTTAACCAGAGCCCAACTGGATGATTAAAAATGTAAAACTTTATCTTAGAACCTAACTGCATATGCACTCATTTTTTTCTTTCCTAAACTTGTGTGTGTATGTGTATATCCTACCTACGAGTCATTATCTTGGTAAGTTTGGTTAGTTGGGGCCAAGTACTCCCATATTAGGAATACGACTGCTCCCTAATCACTATGTTGTCACACGATTAAGTTTACGTAATTATAATGCTAAATTCAATCTCGCTCAGAAACTAATTTCATCGATATGGTTACGAAACAAAATCAGTGAGCAAGCAGTTCTCATCAAAACAATAGTGTGATCGACATACCCTATTCTTGTCCCAGCATGACCAGTGCTTTTCGAGACAGTGAACAGCATAAGATCATGATTTGCAGGAGAGGATATCGAAGTATACTGCGGCCAATAATATGCAAGGTCATGAACCAATATCCCCCCACTGCGATTCACCACAGATTGCCTGACAGATCCGTCAGGGTTGTTAGGGGAAGTGACTAGCTCAATGTATGGACCATCTTTGTTGAAACTTTTAGCATCGCCAGCCCATTTATAGAGCCCAGACTTGACGCAATCAGTAATGGAAGGATAGGACTGCAAGTGATTAACAAAATCTATGTCAAGCCAACATATCTCAAATGTCTAAACATCCAGCCAGGAATGTGGTGTACACAAAAATTAGTACATGGAATAAATACATAAGGTAATTATCTTATCTGTCCTAACAATGAACAAATAAAACTACCATCAAGCCAGAATTATTAGGCCCTAAAGATCATTTGGTTTAGCATAATAGTGGAACAAGGTATGAAACTCAAATAGTCTAAACATGAACGAACTTGATTTTCTAACTTAATTTTCACACATCCATAGTTAACATGCTTGCCAAAAAATAATTTGATTTTTTATTCTTTTCATATATCTATAGATCTAAAAATTCATTTCAAACAATTTAGTGATCAGACTTAGGGGTGAGCAACGGTTCCGGGTCTACCCGGAACCGGTTGGAACCGGACCGGTTTTCCGGGTTTGGAACCGGAACCGGTTGTAATCGGGTAGGTTCCGGTTCCAAAAATGAAGGAACCGATTTTATCCGGATAGGTTCCGGTTCCAAAATGATCGGAACCGGAACCGGACCATGGAACCGATTTCACATCAATAGAGAGTATTTGCTGTGTGGATGGCAACATCACATTTTCGACATAAGTCATTGGATTTGAATTTTCATTGACATGATTAAGCTATTCTAGAGTCATTTACTGGAATTCTTTTTCTAGACATCTTTCCTATGATTACGTGTTTATTATTGTGTTTCATCTGGTTTGTGTTAGCTTAGCGTAATTTTAAAATTTCGAAGAGCAGTCATAGTTTATAATTTTAAACCGTCAACTAATATCTGGTAATTTTAATTTTAACCAGTAGTCTCCTACATGAGATACAATAATAGAGAGTATTATTATCCCAACTCTAAAATATAAGTAAGAATATCATCATTAGGACCAGATAAGTGAATACTCAAGAGAGCAAGTGTAGTTTGGTCCCCGTTTGGTCCTATGAACTCGTATTGGAATGTAGTTTGGTCATCTGATTCAGACTAGTCCAAGCTCGAAGTCAACAACCTTGGCCATTGGCAGGTTATTGACCTCCAAATTCAAGTAATCTGAAAGTACAAAGAACATATAAAAACCATATGCATGTTAGATTTTATTTTATTTTTAACACAGTTTATCCAGCCGACCCAAAAGGCTTTGTTGGTTTGGTAACACAGTTTACCCACATGAAAATATGCAAAATCTGGGTGTATGGGTGCATGCACATGTGAGCAGACCAAAATTAAAGGGTTGTAATTATTACGAGGGAGGAGACAACTATAGTGCCACTAATAAATTTTGCTGCAATCTTTTAGGGGACACAAAACTAACAACAAAGTAACACAGCTATGATTTCAGTGCACATGATTTTATAATATAACACATATTTAGATCCAACGTGTTGGGTGATTCATTCATACTAATAAGTAATAATAAGAAAACAGCACATCTAAGATTACTAGCTAATATTGGAATGAGTAGCGATTTTCTTGAATATCTAATTATAGAAGATACAATGTCAAAACTAGCTAGCAGACAGAATCAAACATATCATATCCACACTTACAGAGTAGTAAGGGGCTGCAGAAACCACACTAATGGGTTCCAATGCATCCTGCGAAGACAAAGCATACAGAGCCGCCTGGAAGAGTTGTGTTGAACCCGTCCCGACAACAATGTGACGATTATCTGTCATAGCATTCCCGACCACTTTGTGCAATCTTACAACTTCCTTTGCAAATTCAGGCTCCAGGAACCAACACAGGTTACTGACATCAGAAAAATAACTCAGAGATTGCCACCCAGGAATCACAATTGTGGTCTTGTCACCCACTTGTTGCCAATATTTTTCATACATGGTTGGATCCCCACTGTGAGAAACATATAAAATTAAAACCTTAAGCAAACTATTGCTAGTAAACTTATCATGCAACTTCCGTAACATGACAAGCAATTGGTCCTAGTCTTAGTGTTGTGATATGCAAGTGAAACTGTAAAAGCCTTGTAATAGCTGTAAGAACTGTGAGAAATGAGAACAGTAACTGCATTGGGATTCTTATTTCGCAACTGCGATAGTTATGGGAAGAGACATCATTGGAGGGTCCCTAGACATATCAAAATATAAATGATAAGATATGCATGAATGCAAGGCTTACATCAGATCAGCATAACACTCAAATGTGCAAAAGACCACAGGATGGGTTGGTAATTGGAATTCATCAAAATAGGGACCCCACAAAGAGCAAAATCCAGACAATCCAAGATTTTTTTTTTTTTTTTTTTTTGAAAACGTTGAAAAATCCCGCCGCCAAACCATCCGACCTAAGCTTAATCGGAACAGGTAGAATCCGGACTGCCCCAGGCTCTTACAAAAAAATACACCTCTTGGATTCGAACCCAATACCTGACAACCAAATTATAATCCCTTTGACATGAACTCACATCCCTTTGGGCCCAAGTTTCCATTTACCTAAAAAAAGTCTTCAAAAGCAACAATTTGCAACATAGGTGGCAAAGTTTATAGATCTCAAACAAATCAAATGCTTTAATCTTTTGATCTTACCAAAGGACATAAGCACAAAAAAGGAGTCTGCATGTTGTGCGCACAAAGCCACATGGCCCCTACTAACTAATATGCATTTTTTTATTTTTACTTTTTTCCTTTTTAATTAGCCTGCTCCAACATGCATTCATTGGGTCCATGTTTCCCGGTGTAAAACGTCAACGATTTATCCTGATATATAAATTAGTTGAGATGCACGTAAACTGCAATTACCAAAACAAATAAAGCATTGTGATAACTACTAACATGCATCTGCTATAAACTTAAAAGTTTTTATTGATTTTGAGATCACAAACTAAGCTACGTAACGATACGAGGACGACTACCCAATACCCCATGGTGCATGTTAGTATCATCAACAAGAATAACCATTAACCCATCAACTTGGGAACAGAGAAAAGACAAAAACAGCCATCAAGTGCCCAAAAAAGGCTCAATTCTAGCATGCACAGTTGAAAATATCAACTTACAAACAAGGACCCTTTGAGCTGTCCTTGTCTAGCCTGGCAAATACTACATCACTGAAACAAAGCATTGATACTGGGAAACTTAAAAACTCCCTAGTCCCCACTATACCAGCAGCATATTAATAAAATACAAACAAAGGTGAAATATCATATTCCCTCTTTAGCCTTTTACGAAATTTGCATATACCCCTTTGATTGGACAATGTTACCCATAAGTTAAAAAAACTTTGTTACTATTAACACTTACTGGTCAAGATTGATAATTCTTGTAAGTGAAGATGGTGGTGGTGGTGGTGGTGGTGGTGGTGGTGAAGATGAAAAAGACAGATGAGTCCTCTTGCTAATGTGGTTCTTTTCTTGTAAGCCACAGCCGGCCATTACAGAACTGCTCTGCTGTTGCAGAGAGAAGCCACCATCAAGACTCCATTTTTCACACTCATGCATAACCCTCCAAATCAAACTCATGTTCAAGGCTAGAGACACGAGCAACAAGTTCTTCAATGAAAACAATGGCGCAATCTTGGCCATCTCTCACAAAATATTTCAAAAACCAGAGTGCAAGAAACAGAGTATAAAATTTGTTTCAGTGAATGTGAAAACACTGTAGAGTAAAGAAGAGGCTTAATTGAAATACCCAGAAGCTGAAAACGAAAGATGGGATGTAAAAATAAATAAATTTCAAATCTTTGTCGTCTGGTAAATATTTAAACTAAAAGAGGCAAAACTTGATAAAGAACTAAAGGCGCCAAGGACTCTGCTTTGACCATGGAGATTAGTTTAAAATTTTGACAAAAAAGTTCTGAGTGAGTTCAATCGAAAGGCCAATTGGGTATTTATTAATAGCTTTAAAAAACATCAAAAGTACAAAAACTACCATTAACTTTAGAGAAAAAATAAAAATAAAAACAGTGCAGCCATTTTTATTCCTTAAGAAATAAAAAGGAAAGATTAATGAATGTCAATGAGCTGGGGAGGGAGAAGGAGAAACAGAAGCACGAGAAAGCACTTCCGACAAGATATTTAATCTCAAGAATCAAGAAATCCCCATTGAGATTTTCTCAGTTAATCGATGCCCCCCAGAGATCCTTAAATAACAAGAAAACAAGCACTAAATTTAAGTGTAGATACACTGTTCCATATTCCCCAGTATTTTTATTTTATATATAAGTAGAGGTGTGTGTGTATTGTATGGAACTGTATGGAAGTATAGGTGGTCACGGTTTGGTTTCAAAATCGAATTTTTCGGTTCTACGGATTCAGGTGGTTAGAATCGTAATCGAATCGGTTTAAAATTGGCTCGGTTATGGTTTCAGTTTTTTAGAATTGCATAATCGAACCGAATCGGAATCGAATCGAAAAATTTGATTCGGTTCTCTATTTTTTAAAGGAAAAACAAAAAATTGGTTTAGTTCCGATTCGAACCTTAAGATTACGGTTTTAAATTTTGTGGAACCGTAACCGAACCGATTGGGGTTCGGTTCGGTTCTGATTTTGGAACCAGAACCAGATGGAACCGTAATTTTACGATTCCATCCGATTCGATTTCGGTTCAGAACCGAAATCGTGACAGTATCTATATGGAAGTGATTTTATAAAAGCACGAGAGCCAAAAAAAAAAAAAAAAAAAAAAAAAACTAACTGCTTTTCACTTCATGTACTGTTCTGCATTTGCAGTAATCACTATCTATGCTTTTGTTTATCTTTTGCTTCTACTTTCTGTGTTCTTTAATCTTTAATTTTCTATTTTTACCTGTTTATTTATTTATTGTTTTACTATCTTTTGTAGGACTCTGTGTAGGATTGGAAATCTGTCGATTTTCTATTTATTTAATTTTTTAATTGTAATGAAAAATTATATTAAGTGATTTGGTGACGGGATTTTCAACGATTTCAAAAAATATATATGAGGTGTGGGAATGATTTAAGTAATGAATCAAGAATCATTATAGATTCTGATTAAATTCTATATTAAAATTGTTAATCAAAACAAACAATTATTCTAAGAATCCAGATTTTCTACTAACCCTATCTTATCACTGTTTTTGAGTTGTAAAATAAACTGAGTTATGATTAGGATTGGTAACTAAAAAAAGATTGAGAAAGTGTTTAGTGAAATACATTAATCAAATATTTAAAAATTATGTTTTGAAATATAATTTTATCAACTTAATACAGGTCAAATCATAATATCAAACGAGCCATAATTTTTTTAAGAATTCCAGTTGAGTTTTAATTTTCAAATTTTATATGAATAAATTCTCTCAAGACCCATAAAACATTATCCTAATTCAAATTGATATCTAATCTTGATATAATTACCCTCTGTGAATTGGTGTTTATCAAAAAAAGTTGTAAAATTATTTAATTCTGGGACTCTTCTCTAGTGATAGCAAAACCCGACCCATGAAAAATAAGACTAGACCAATCTGGGCGGAATATAAATATTATAAAATAATTTTTTAATTTCAATATATTTATTTTTAAGCTAAATTTTCTTAGATCCAATACAAAATACTACAAAAAAGTAAAAACATTTTATAACACCGTCCCATGAACTATCATGGCATTAGAATTTGGCCCCTATCATTTGTATTTGACTTGACGTCGTTTGGATCTGAGAGAGAGTTAAATAAAAGTCAAATTGGAATCCAATTCACTTTTTTTTTTTTTTTTTGGAAAATTACAAAGAATCCAATTCACTTGTTTATTGATAATTGATAATGCTTTGACCTTTTCAGTAACTAAAAATTAATGAACTCCAAAAAATCAATTCAAAATTTATGGTTATAAATATCCAAGTGTTTTACTTTTCACCCATTTAAGTTTTTAACAGAATTAAGAAGTCAATGCTTTTGTTTTTAATTTTTATGATGTGTTGTAAAAATTTGAGATAGTCGGAGATTTTATCTGATTCGTTTAAATCCAAAATGAATAATTTGACGGTGGTTTCCATGATTTTAAAAAAAAAAAAAAAAAAAAAAAAGTGTTGTTGCCTCAACCGTTCTTTTATTGCAAAAAAGTCGAGCAAAATCAGACAATGTAAAAGTTCAGTGCCATCTCCCATCTCTATGTATTGTATTTTTCTGAAAATTCTATCAGAAATGTAATTAAAAAGAAAGGGATGACACAATTAAAACTCCCAACGTACAAATAGCCTGGACCTCAAGGTCCACAAAGATCTTCCATCAATCTGGAAAAAGAAGATTTTAGGGTCTGGAGGCCAGCCAAGGACCAAATAATTTGATGTGATTCGAAATAAACCTCTACTTCAAATCACTTTATCGCCGGAGATTTGATTCGGTGTTGAGATTTTTTTTTTTTTTTTTAAATTGTGATTAGTGATAATTGAACAAAAATGTATATATAATTAAATTGTAATTATCTATTACTATAAATACACGCGTAGTATAAAATTATAAAAAACTACCAACAACCCATCTCAATACCAAACCTAGACTGTTGATGGCTAATCTTAGCAGAAAGGGATGGTCATTGCAAAAACAAAAAACAAATAAATAAACAAACAATAGTCCTATATCTAGGATTAGATTGATTGTTGAGGCTTGAAGCTATAAATAAGAGTGTTGAAAGTGCGACAGGATCGAACTAGATCTTAGTGAATTCGGTACTCGATAGAGTCGTTAAATTGGAAATTAAACCTAAATCTCTAAAATTTTAAGAGGGGACTCGAGTTGGGTCGGGTTAAAATTTTAAAATTATAATAATTTTTCCTATTTAAATCTAAATATACATTGGGTGGGTTGAATCGTGAAATTTTAACTTTTTTATCTTCCCTCTAATTAGAGATAGCAATAGATTGTGATAGGCCGAGATTTGTTAATCTCAATTTCATTTCGATTATAAATTTGAGACGAAAAATCTTCTCGAAATTCAACAACATGATTTTTAGATTGGAAAAAAAAATATCTTTATCACTATACCGGACAATACAAAGATCACGAATGACATTTAATATATAAATATTTAGATCGGTTCGCGTCAGACCTGATATTTTTAACCAATCCCAAGACCGTTTGGACACTTTATCAAGGTCCCCCTACTGGGTATTGTTGTCATAATTAGTGTCATTAAACAGCAATAAACATGCAAATCAAACAGATCAAACTACCAAAATAGATCTAGATGCAAAACCCTAAAACCAGAAAACTTGAAGACAAACCTGGAAATTGAGATTACAGAAACAATCCAAGTTGAGAAGATCTATGTCCTTAAGAACTTATTGGCCCCGTCACAGGTGCTCTACGGATACGAATTGCCAACGTTCTCTCAGGATAACTTGGATACTTCTTGTTTAAAAAACACTCTTTAACAAGTATGTGAACTCAGAAAATGGTGGATCTCCTCTCAAAACAAAAGAAAACACACAGCCTTAAAATCGGATATTTTTTGTTGTATATTTTCTGTATATTTCATTTGGAATAAAAGCCTTCTTTTATAAGGCATTGAGGGGTGCCAATAGGGCACCCCTTGGGGGTGGGTTGCAACCCTTCAAGGATTGCAACCTCTCATACACCCCTTGACAATCCCAATGATATACATATACATATCCTATTTAATGAACGAATTTTGAAGAATTTACAACAATCCCCCACAATTCTTCAAATATTCATTCAGGCATTCAGGCACTTGAGAGAGATATCGTGAGCTAAAGCTGCATCGAAATAGGTAGCTTTCGCCTTGAACCTTTCCTAGTGAGTGACAATCGGATTTACTTGGCAAACCAGTGACCCATAGTCTTGAACTGTTCTGCCGTTGGTATAAACCAAAACAATTGCCAACACACAGCTTTAATTCGACCATTTTCCCGTTCTATGGTTGTGTTCATTTTGGACCTGAACAACGGTCCTGGATTCATCAAGCACTTTAGGGTAACCCGCCTTTAAAGGTTCTCATGGAAACGGCCTCACTTCTTACTTGAAATAGGTGATCTACTATGAAGAGGTAATCTGTCTTTACCCCCAATAGGACTCATCTCCTAATATAGTGATCATTAAAAGCCTTAGCTTATCCTAACCAATGACAGACAGCACTCAGCGTCATTATCGAAATGGGAAAGAGTACGAAACTCTTCAGTGCTTGTTTGAATTGCACAAAGTTTCTGTTGTCCCTTTTGAACCTAGATCTTGGGATCTCCAGTCAGCTAGGTTGGGTTTCCATAGTGACAATTCTTAGATTATAGGCTTCAAGCCTATTCCCCTCGATGACTTCTCAACTTGCTCTCGAGGTAAACCTTTAGTTAGTGGATCCGCTAGGTTTTCCTTCGACTTAACATAATCGATCGTTATTATGCCACTTGAGAGCAGTTGGCGTATGGTATTATGTCTCCGACGTATGTGTCGAGACTTACCATTATACATTATATTTTGGGCTCTCCCAATAGCCGATTGGCTTTCACAATGTATGCTAATCGTTGGCACCGGTTTGGCCCAACTAGGAATATCCTCCATGAAGTTTCTAAGCCATTCTGCTTCTTCCGATGTTTTGTCTAATGCTATGAACTCAGATTCCATAGTAGACCGGGCAACACATGTTTGCCTCGAGGATTTCCATGACACGGCTGCATTACTAAGTGTGAAAACAAATCCACTCGTGGATTTGGAATCCACCGTATCAGATATCCAGTTAGCATCGTTGTATCCTTCTAGTACATCAGGATATCGCTCGTAATGTAGCCCATTGTGGACAACAGGACCTAACGACGCCGTTCCTAGGCTCGCGACCTAGTTGGGAAGGATTACATAACATGGAGTCGCCACCCGGTGTGAACCGGGACAAAGATTTAAGGCCGCACTCACCCCTCGCAAGGGAAGACCTCAAACCGTTGGGTTCGGAATGGTCCCTTACTTATGTCACTTGTAATGAAAGGATTTATATAATAATTTAAACAAGCTGAAGTAACAATTATTTCTAGAGGTATCATGCTTCTAAATTCACATTTATAAAATAAAATATGCGCCTAAATATACATGTATTTCATATATAAGATTGCATGCTTAACATATATCAAGATAGCAATTAACATACATCTTTACTTGCATATCATATTTAGGAAAAAACACAAGCACACATATTAACCATACAAGCACACATGGTAACCATACAAGCACACATATGGGCACTTTTACAAGTGGTACGTGGAATTGTAGCCCAAGTACAGACCGCACTACCGTCCATTCGGAATCGGCTACGGAATTTACGTCTGGGTTTCCATCCGATATACCGCAAGAAATAATACTCAAATGTTATCATGACACGAGCATATGAATGGTAATACATTGACACATTTGCATAAGAAAGATCAACCAATAGGCAATTATGCATGAATATAATAAGACAGACTCGGTTCAGTGTGTGCACGTTCGTGTAGCGTTCGTAAACGCGTTCGAACGGAAATGAAACAGAATGCTCACGTTCGAGTAGCGTTCGTAAACGCGTTCGAACGGAAATGAAACAGAATGCTCACGTTCGAGTAGCGTTCGTAAACGCGTTCGAACGGAAAGGAGACCTGATGCATGATAAGGCAAAATGTATGCGCGTTCGAGTTGCGTTTGCAAACGCGTTCGAACGGACACGGACCTGATGCATGAAATAGGATGCAATACAGAAAATAAAAGGGCGCGGCGAAGCACTGCCGTAAAGGTGACCTTTTGAGGCTCTTGATCTCTCAAAGAGAGGACCTTTAGACCAACATACTAAGCCCATGCGCGTCACATCACACATACAAGAATAGAACCAATCATATCAACCAAGTATGCCCGATTGAACACATCTTACATCCAATCTGAACACATATCAACCGGCGCGGCAAAGCATCGTGGTAAAGGGCTTTTAGCCCCTCCCCATAGGGGATCTCACAACACACTTACTAAGCCCATGCGCTCGATTGACTTATACATACGAAAATAAAGATAACAATATCAAACTAAGTATGCCCGATTGAACGTATCTCGCGTCCAACCGAACATACATCAACCGACGCGGCGAAGTAGTGTCACGAAGGTGGCCTTTTCGGCTCTTTGTCTCCTAAATGGAGGACCTTTGGACTAACTCACTAAGCCCATGCGCTTGGTTGAATCATGCATAACTAACGACATATTGAGTTTAGGTAAAACAAACTAAATAAACAAGAACAACACAACAAAAGAAAGATGGTGCCGTTTACCCAAGCGGTACGTGGAGTTGTGGCCCGAGTACAGATCATATTACCGTCCATTCGGAATCGGCTATGAAATTTATGTCCGGGTTTCCATCCGATATACCGCGAGAGTTGACACATCTCTCATTCATCCAATACCCACAACATATTACATCTCATAATTCATGCATATTTATCTACTCAAAGACCACAACATGCATTCATAGACGACTCTCATGCGAATAGAATTCAATAAAAAATGAATATAAACTAATGAAAAGGTACCCTCAGGTCTAACATTTTAAATCACCTCTCGGATGTACGGTACACGATCGTCGGAAGGGTGGATGCTCCGCAACTCTCCCGGTTCACTGGTTCACTGTTCTCATTCGTTGTCTTTACTGTTTTGCTTGCGGCTCGAACTCCGTTCTGCTCCTATTTCCTCTTATCTTTTGCTTACTGTTTTTGGGTGTCTTCTTCCTGTAGTTTTTATGTGTGTTGTGTATGAGTTAGAGACTAGCTAGCTAGGGTTGAGAAGGTTGGTGAAGGGTTCTTTTTATAGGCAAAGGGTTAGGCTTGACAAGGAAAGAGATTTGGCTAATTGAAGAGGGATTTGATTTGGTTTGGTTAAGGGAAGTCAAAGATTGAGGGGGGACAAATCTTGGCTAGATAGGGAAGGTTGAATATTTGATTGGCTTGGTTTAGGAATACAATATTTTAAGTTTGGGAATAATCTTATTAGATTGGGAATATAATTGGTTGATTGATTTTAATTAGGCATGATTATATTTTGATTTAGTATGTGATTTGTTTATTTTAGGCATGATTTTAGTTTAAGTTGGTAATTGTTTATTTTATGTTTGGTATATGTTTTATTTAATTATTTAATTAATTTAATTATTATCTTATTTAGTTAATGTTTTAATTAATATTTATTTATTTAAATTGGGATGTGTTTTATGGGCTTTGGGGGGCTAATTGGGCTGGATGTGAGGCTAGCAGCAAAACCAGAATTACCGACACCGTTCGAACGCTTCATCGAACGCGGCACGAACGCCCGCAATCCGTTTGACGTTCGAACGTAAACACGAACGCAGCACTAACGAAAACAGTGAACCTTGTTTATTCTGAATTTCCCCTTCCGATGTCCGTTTCCCGTGACCTCCGTGACTTAAAAGGTAGTGTCTCCAAAATGAGACTCATCATAGGGACTTATGCGTAAAAATGCAGTGCCTACAGTCGCCCCCACTTTGATGGGACTTGTGTAATGTGCAACAGTGACAATCCTATCAAAGTTATGAAATGCATTTCTACTTACCTGGCTCGCCAGCTGCCACTTGACTTACCATGTGTTGAGTTGATTTGGGTGGTGAGGTGCTGCGACCCCTGGTTCATTCCCGAACCATGTTGTGATGTGGTCCATTCCCGAACCGTTGCCGTAAGGTGGTCCATTCCCGAACCGTTATTGTGAGGTGTCCATTCTCGAACTGTTACTGTAAGGTGGTCCATTCTCGAACCGTTACTGTGAGGTGTTCATTCCCGAACTGTTACTGTGAGGTGTTCATTCTCGAACTATGCTGTGAGTTGGTCCATTCCCGAACCTTTACTGTGAGGTGTTCATTCTCGAACTGTTACCATGAGATGTCCATTTCCAAACTGTTACCGTGAGGTGTTCATTCCCGAACTGTTGAGATGAGGCTTTATTCCTCCCGAGCTTTATTCCCGAACTGTTGAGATGAGGCTTTATTCCTCCCGAGCTTTATTCCCGAACTGTTGAGATGAGGCTTTATTCCTCCGAGCTTTGTTCTCGAACTTATACTGCTATGCGGCTTTCTTCCCCTGGGCTTTGTTCCCTGACTGTGTTAACTGTGGGCTTTGTCCCCGAACTGTATTGAATGTGGGCTTTATTCCCGAGTTTGTAGGCTTTCTTCCTGAACTGTACTGAATGTGGGCTTTATTCCCGTACTGAGCTGAATGCAGGCTTTCTTCCTGAACCGAACTAGATGCAGGCTTTATTCCTGAACTGTTACTGTAAGGTGGTCCATTCCCGGACCATTACTGTAAGGTGGTTCATTCCCGAACTGTTACTGTGAGGTGGTTCATTCCCGAACCGTGCTTCCATTCTTGGAGTGCCATTCCCGGCTTGTTCATTCTTGAACTGTCCATTCCCGGACCATATCTCCATTCTCGGAGTGTCATTTCCGACTTGTTCATTCTTGAACTCTGCTCCATTCTTGGATTGCCATTCTCGGCTTGTTCATTCTTGAACTGTCCATTCCCGGACCATATCTCCATTCTCGGAGTGTCATTTCCAACTTGTTCATTCTTGAACTCTGCTCCATTCTTGGATTGCCATTCTCGGCTTGTTCATTCTCGAACTGTCCATTCCCGGACCATATCTCCATTCTCGGAGTGTCATTTCCGACTTGTTCATTCTTGAACTGCCCATTCCTGGACTATATCTCCATTCTCGGAGTGTCATTTCCGACTTGTTCATTCTTGAACTGCCCATTCCCGGACCATATCTCCATTCTCGGAGTGCCATTCTCGGCAGAACTGATCTGATGTAATATGGGCCTCGCCCCCAGAATGTCATACCTGACAATGCTGATACTGATATAATGTGGGCCTCGACCCTGGGACTCATTCCCAAACTGTGTTTGATGTGGGCCTCGACCCTGGGACTCATCCCCAAAACTGATGTTGAAGTGGGCCTCGGCCCTAACTGCTACTGACATGGGCCTCGCCCCCAGATTGATGCTGATGTGGGCCTCGACCCTCGGGATTTCATAACCGGCAAGACTGATGTTGATGCTAATATGGGCCTTACCCCCAGAGTGCCATACCCGGCAGAAACCGATGCGGAACCAATGTGGGGCTCGCCCCCATAGTGTCATCCCCGAAACTCAAACTCAAATGGGCCTCAACCCTGGAATCATTACCTGAATCTGATACTGTGCTTTTTACCGTTTCTGATTAGCTTGTTCTTTGCCGCTTTTCTTATTCTTTAAAACCTGTGAACACAAAACAAACACAAAAGGATGCAAAATGTGTCACGTGTATGCATGCATGAATGTTCCTATCCCGTCGGGTTAGGTCTTCTGCCAATTCTCTTGGTGACTGCTCAGTCTTCCTTTCCTCAGGCAAGCCACCGCTTTAATCTGTCTACGCTGATCGGCTTGGTGAACTAATTCCCTTCCAAGTCTGATGCTCTCACTGCCTCCCCCCAGCTTGTTTATTCGAGGATTCCCCGTGTTCTGAGTATCATATTACCAAGATTGAACACACTCATGTTGCAAGTTTGAAAGTAATAGTCTTAGGCAGATAAATGAAATGATCGCCTTTATTAATGTTGAGGAAACGTTCGAACAAAATCAATGTCTTTATTAAAAGTGCAAGATAAACTAGGAGAAACAACAGTGCCTTCTTCTTCAGCCCATGGTTCTTCACCATTGTTATCCCTTATTCCTATGAAGCTGAGTGGTTGAGAGTTTGGAGGACAAGGGTTTCGGGTAGGCCAGAGTTGATCATGTAGTTGGGCAGGGGATTTCTGTGTGCGTTGGGTTGTTCTTTTTCTGGGTCGGGTATTGTATGGGCATCGATGAGGTTTTGGATTTCATGCCTGAGGCGGGCGCAGTTGTCGGTGTCATGGCCTTTTTCTTGGTGGAAGTGACAGTATAAGTTTAAGTTCATGTGAGGTGGCACAGGATTTGGAATGGGCCTAGGTTCCAATGGTTTTAAGAGTCCATGTGCCTTCAGCTTTTCGAATACCTTTGAAAGAGGCTTACCCAGGTTAGAAAATTGTCTGTTCTTAATGGCAGTGACTTCAGCAGTAGCAGGCATAGTCCCTGAATGTCCCCCAATGGGCCTCCTGTTTAGACCATAGAATTTTCTATTCTCGGCCTCTTCTTCCTCAATATCCATGACAGTTTCCCTCAACTGCCGAAAGTCTGCAATCATGGAGGTCATTCTCCTCAGTTTGCCATAAATAGAGGGCTTGGTGCCCTTGATGATCATTTTGATCTGGTCCTTCTCAGAGGGCCGAGTCTGCATCTTCAGAAGCTGGCTTCTCCAGCGGTCTACATACTCTTTGAAGCTCTCCTCCGGCTTCTGCTTAGTGTTCTCCAAATCTCGGAGTGACAAATCAATCTCCAAGTCTGTAACATACTGCTTCAGAAAAGCATCAGCTAGTTCCTTCCAATCTTCCTTAACCTTCTTCTCAAGGCTATGATACCAAACCACAGGTGCCCCCTCGAGTGACATCCCAAACATCTTTTGGACTTGGCGCTGAGACAGGCCAACTGAACTCATAACAGACACATACTGACGGAGATGCACCCTCGGATCTCCATTTCCATTGAACTTAGCCAAATCCGGCATCTTAAACTGCGCTGGCAACTGCTCCTCAAACTTCATTGTCTCATAGTCTAGCAAATCTTCATTCTTACCCCTCATCTTGCGGGTGACGGATTCAACCTGATCCCTGAGTTTCTGTATCTCGGCCTGAGACCCAATCACTCTGTCTGTTGCATACTCTGCATTATCATCGTCAAAAGCGGGGATATCATCCCCCAACCCATTCGGGGGCTTCTCACGCCTTACATTCTCAGAATTCTCCCCAGCACGGGGCACAGCCATATTTGTCATGGCAGCAGTCAAGGCTTGCAACTGTTCAGTAATCTTGGCGAAGCCACTTTCCAACTGATCTATCCGGGATACCTCAGTATCTGATTCACTCATGTCTGTTCTCGGTATTTTGGTGAGTCTTCCCTTTTTTCTAACCCAACGGGAATCTATGATGGCTTTCAGAACACAAGGGTTAACATGATGTATGTATGCATGATGTGCATAAGAAGTATATAACATATATTAAATCAAATAAAATTTTCAAACAAATCGGCCTATTATCATTTTAGAAGTTTTTGGGACAACTGTCATAAGAGTGAACCCGTCCCAGTTTAAATGGCCTAACGAGTTCATGTCTTATGGCAAAGAGCCCAACTAAATCCAAATGATAATATTCCGAACACAATCATAAAATGGCCCACTGTTATTTAGAAGCCTTTTGGCCCAATCGTCATAAGATGTGTTCTTGTTCCAGTTTAAATGGCCCAACAAGCCCATATCCCATGATAAATGGTCCAAATGGATCCAAACAACGATGTTCCCAAACACAAGCATAAAAAATGATGCAAACATGACATAATAATTTTTTTTACAAAGTGGCCCATCAACATTTCAGAAACTTTGGGCTAATAGTCATAAGGTACAAACTTGCCCCAGTTTAAATGGCCCAGCAAGCCCGCATTTCTGACAATAGTCCAACTGCATCCAAATGAGGATGGTCCACAAGCACATACTCAAGAAAATAATTGCTACTTTAGCCAACCCGGTCTATGGGTGGGTTAGTAAGAGTATAGACAAAGGCTCTCACCGGCGAAGGATTACCCACAACTAGGTCTCCCCACTCAAGGGTTCGAGCAACCAAGTGGGCGCACCCTTTTTTATACACTAAGGTACGTGCCAATGAGCTATGGTGTGTGACGGACTGTCAAATGGATTTCCCGTTGTAGATCCCCCAGAGGGAAGGTGGAGCGAGGCTCACTTAAATACCCAAGCCTCTTAGGCTCTTATCGCTTGTTGTCAGGAATAAACAACGAGTCCTCCAAATTAGTCCATCACAAAGGCTACGAGTAGATGGCTATCTAGGTGCCTTCACAGCTTTTCCTTCTAGAAAGGTAGTGAATGAAGGAATACACCAAACCATTACCTAGCCTAAAAATGCCTTTGATTAAACCCTCACTTATCCACTATAGACACGGTCAATTTAAAACATAAATCCAAACATTACAAGACAATATTTCGGGGCCAACTTTCTATTCCCCAGTGGAGTCGCCAGACTGTGGACAACAGGACCTAACGACGCCGTTCCTAGGCTCGCGACCTAGTTGGGAAGGATTACATAACATGGAGTCGCCACCCGGTGTGAACCGGGACAAAGATTTAAGGCCGCACTCACCCCTCGCAATGGAAGACCTCAAACCGTTGGGTTCGGAATGGTCCCTTACTTATGTCACTTGTAATGAAAGGATTTATATAATAATTTAAACAAGCTGAAGTAACAATTATTTCTAGAGGTATCATGCTTCTAAATTCACATTTATAAAATAAAATATGCGCCTAAATATACATGTATTTCATATATAAGATTGCATGCTTAACATATATCAAGATAGCAATTAACATACATCTTACTTGCATATCATATTTAGGAAAAAACACAAGCACACATATTAACCATACAAGCCACACATTGGGCACTTTCCAAGTGGTACGTGGAATTGTAGCCCAAGTACAGACCGCACTACCGTCCATTCGGAATCGGCTACGGAATTTACGTCTGGGTTTCCATCCGATATACCGCAAGAAATAATACTCAAATGTTATCATGACACGAGCATATGAATGGTAATACATTGACACATTTGCATAAGAAAGATCAACCAATAGGCAATTATGCATGAATATAATAAGACAGACTCGGTTCAGTGTGTGCACGTTCGTGTGTAGCGTTCGTAAACGCGTTCGAACGGAAATGAAACAGAATGCTCACGTTCGAGTAGTAGCGTTCGTAAACGCGTTCGAACGGAAATGAAACAGAATGCTCACGTTCGAGTAGCGTTCGTAAACGCGTTCGAACGGAAATGAAACAGAATGCTCACGTTCGTATGGCGTTTGTTAACGCGTTCGAACGGAAATGAAACAGAATGCTCACGTTCGAGTAGCGTTCGTAAACGCGTTCGAACGGAAAGGAGACCTGATGCATGATAAGGCAAAATGTATGCGCGTTCGAGTTGCGTTTGCAAACGCGTTCGAACGGACACGGACCTGATGCATGAAATAGGATGCAATACAGAAAATAAAAGGGCGCGGCGAAGCACTGCCGTAAAGGTGACCTTTTGGGGCTCTTGATCTCTCAAAGAGAGGACCTTTAGACCAACATACTAAGCCCATGCGCGTCACATCACACATACAAGAATAGAACCAATCATATCAACCAAGTATGCCCGATTGAACACATCTTACATCCAATCTGAACACATATCAACCGGCGCGGCAAAGCATCGTGGTAAAGGGCTTTTAGCCCCTCCCCATAGGGGATCTCACAACACACTTACTAAGCCCATGCGCTCGATTGACTTATACATACGAAAATAAAGATAACAATATCAAACTAAGTATGCCCGATTGAACGTATCTCGCGTCCAACCGAACATACATCAACCGACGCGGCAAAGTAGTGTCACGAAGGTGGCCTTTTCGGCTCTTTGTCTCCTAAATGGAGGACCTTTGGACTAACTCACTAAGCCCATGCGCTTGGTTGAATCATGCATAACTAACGACATATTGAGTTTAGGTAAAACAAACTAAATAAACAAGAACAACACAACAAAAGAAAGATGGTGCCGTTTACCCAAGCGGTACGTGGAGTTGTGGCCCGAGTACAGATCATATTACCGTCCATTCGGAATCGGCTATGAAATTTATGTCCGGGTTTCCATCCGATATACCGCGAGAGTTGACACATCTCTCATTCATCCAATACCCACAACATATTACATCTCATAATTCATGCATATTTATCTACTCAAAGACCACAACATGCATTCATAGACGACTCTCATGCGAATAGAATTCAATAAAAAATGAATATAAACTAATGAAAAGGTACCCTCAGGTCTAACCTTTTAAATCACCTCTCGGATGTACGGTACACGATCGTCGGAAGGGTGGATGCTCCGCAACTCTCCCGGTTCACTGGTTCACTGTTCTCATTCGTTGTCTTTACTGTTTTGCTTGCGGCTCGAACTCCGTTCTGCTCCTATTTCCTCTTATCTTTTGCTTACTGTTTTTGGGTGTCTTCTTCCTGTAGTTTTTATGTGTGTTGTGTATGAGTTAGAGACTAGCTAGCTAGGGTTGAGAAGGTTGGTGAAGGGTTCTTTTTATAGGCAAAGGGTTAGGCTTGACAAGGAAAGAGATTTGGCTAATTGAAGAGGGATTTGATTTGGTTTGGTTAAGGGAAGTCAAAGATTGAGGGGGGACAAATCTTGGCTAGATAGGGAAGGTTGAATATTTGATTGGCTTGGTTTAGGAATACAATATTTTAAGTTTGGAATAATCTTATTAGATTGGGAATATAATTGGTTGATTGATTTTAATTAGGCATGATTATATTTTGATTTAGTATGTGATTTGTTTATTTTAGGCATGATTTTAGTTTAAGTTGGTAATTGTTTATTTTATGTTTGGTATATGTTTTATTTAATTATTTAATTAATTTAATTATTATCTTATTTAGTTAATGTTTTAATTAATATTTATTTATTTAAATTGGGATGTGTTTTATGGGCTTTGGGGGGCTAATTGGGCTGGATGTGAGGCTAGCAGCAAAACCAGAATTACCGACACCGTTCGAACGCTTCATCAAACGCGGCACGAACGCCCGCAATCCGTTTGACGTTCGAACGTAAACACGAACGCAGCACTAACGAAAACAGTGAACCTTGTTTATTCTGAATTTCCCCTTCCGATGTCCGTTTCCCGTGACCTCCGTGACTTAAAAGGTAGTGTCTCCAAAATGAGACTCATCATAGGGACTTATGCGTAAAAATGCAGTGCCTACACCCATATTTTGAAGTTTCTCTCAGATACCTCAAAACTCTTACTATGGCTTTCCAGTGGTTATGTCCTGGATTGCTCGTATATCTGCTTAGTCGATTCACAGTTTGAGCGATATCAGTTCGTGTGCAATTCGTGAGATACATCAGACTTCCGATGATCATTGAATACTCTAATTGCGATATGCTTAAACCAGTATTCTTTGATAAAAGAAGAGTTATGTTAGCTACTCCCAAATCTTTCATATCAAATTTACTGGATAACACTTTCTTGGTAGACTAAATCAACTCATGATTATTACCAATTATCAGCGTATCGTCTACATAGAGACATACAACGACATATCATTCTTGAGTTGATACACTTATCACACTCATCGGTTTTAAACCCACTTGACAACATCTCTTTGTCAATGTTCTCATGTCATTGTCTAGGTGCTTGTTTTAATCCGTACAAGGATTTTACAAGTTTGCACACATTATGTTCTTATCCAGGAACATTAAACCCTTCTGGTTGTTCCATGTAAGTCTATTCATCCAATTCACCATTCAAGAATGACGTCTTTACATCATTTTGATGTATTTCAAGACCAATATAGCTTCTATGGCTATAAGCATTCTACTGATGTGATACGAATCACTGGTGGATATGTGTCAAAGTAAACAAGACATTCTTTCTGTCTATAATCTTTTATGACAAAACTCGCATTGTCCTTATCTATTGATCCATCCATTTTCATCTTTCCATTTGTAGCCCAGTGGCTTACAACCTGGAGGAAGATCAACCAACTCCCAAGTATGGTTCTGTAGGATTGAATCAATCTCACTGATAGTCGCCTCTTTCCACAGAGGTTCCTCCAGAGAAGACATTGCTTCTTTATAGCTTTGAGGCTCATTTTCGAACAAATATGTCAGAAAATCGGATCTGACTCTTGGTCAACCTGATCATTGTCCTTGACAGTATCAACAAATCTTTTTGAGAGACTCTCTTCTTTGTCTTTCCTTACAAGGAAATGTCTCTTCAAAAATATTGCATTCATTGACTCAATCATCACACTTGGATTGATGTCAGGAATCTCATACTTGTGTGCCAAGAATCGATATGCATTACTGTTGCAAGTATATCTGATGAATATACAGTCAAAAGTTTTGGGTCCTATTCCACCTTCTTAGGTTTAGGAACTATCACCTTGGCAATTGGCAAGACGCCCCCATATTTTCAGATATTTGTAGGAAGGTACATAACCTTTCCACAACTCATATGGTGTCTTGTCTAATCTCCTGAGAGGAAGCTTGTTCAGAACGTAGTTCGCGGAAAGCAGTGTTTTCCCCCCACAAGTTCTGAGGTAAGCCAGAACTAGTCAACATGGCATTCATCAATTCCTTTAACGTTTGATTATTGCACTCAGCAATCCCATTGAGGAGAATAATGAGCAGTGGTTTCGTGAATAATTTCGTGCACAGAACAATATTCACCGAATGATGAAACATATTCACCACCACTATCACTTCTGATTCTTTTGATTTATTTGCCAAGTTGATTTGCAACTTCGTTCTCAGTGTATAAAGCTCTCAATAGCTTCAGCTTTGCTCCTCAGCAAATACACTTAACAGAATCTTGTGCTTTCATCGATAAAAGTGACAAAGTACTTTTTACCGCCTCTTATTTGCACAATATTCATGTCACACACGTCAGTGTGTACACGGTCCAAGGGTTCAGAACTTCGTTCTATGATGTTCTATGTATTTTTGCTTCAACACATGCCTCACACTCATGTTGGCTATCAATGCAAATTTAGGTATAAGGTTCATGTTAATTGATGTACGCATTGTATCATAATTAACATGTCCTAACCTCTCATGCCATACATTTTGTGACTCAATAATATAAGCAGAAGTTTCAGGTTTAACAATAGCACAATTGACAGTCATTGAAAAGACCCTCAGCGATGTATCATTTTCCTACATAGACATCATTTTTGGTCAATACAATCTTGTCAGAAACAAATACAAACCTGAGACCGAGTTCTTCCGAATATCTGGAACATGCAAACATTCTTATATGTAAGCTCCGTTCCGGATATCATTTACAGAACTACTGTGCCTTGTCCAACCACTCTAGAGGTATACGAGTTTCCCATTGTCAGATGATCGCCGCCATCGACCTTTCTGATACGAGGAAAACATCTTGCTATCAGCACAGATATGACGAGTAGCCCTAGTGTCTACCCATCATTCTCTCGGATTCCCAACTAAGTTGGCTTCAGTTACCACTGCTGAGAGATTCATTTCTGAAATCTCATCAGTTAACTGCTCATCTTCAGCGACATATGCCTCATTTTTCCTGCCATTGTCCTGAGATATCTTGTTTCTGCAGTCCTTTGTCATATGACCGCTCTTTTCACAGTTGTAGCACTTCTCATTGAACTTCTTGTTCGCTTGGGAAGAATCAGCTTCACTGTTCTTTCTTTTCTTGCTACCATTTACATCCTCAAAGATGTTGGCCTTAGACTCCATAGTCTTGTAGCTGGCCTTCTCAGACATCATGTTGTCATGTTCGATTCTCAATCAAACTCCAAGGTCTTCAAGGCTCATCTGCTTCTTTCTGTGTTGCAGATAGCTCATGAAGTCCTTCCATGATGGAGGCAACTTTTCAATTATAGTGGCAACTTGAAACGTCTCACAGAGTTTCATTCCTTCATCCAGTATTTCATGAATGATCTATTGTTGTTCACCTAACTGAGACATCACCGTCCTTGAAACTACCATCTTGTAGTCCAGGATCATACCCACAATAAATTTCTTTTGTCCGACATCCTCGGTTTTGTATTTCTTCTCGAGAGATTCCCAGAGAATCTTCGCAGAAGTCATGCCTTGGTACACATTGTACAGGGTATTGTCAAGACCACCCAAAAGGTAGTTCTTGCATAAGAAGTCTCCAGACATCCAAGTCTGTTCTCGCTCTTCCTTGGCCAATTCAGATTCACCCTCCACCGGACCCGGAGGATCCTTGAGGAATTTAGCCAACTGGAGAGTTGTCAGGTAGAACAATATTTTGTTATGCCACTGTTTGAAGTTTGCCCCACCAAACTTCTCCGGTTTTTCTCCATGAGAGACCGGTACTGTGATGTTTCCGCTAACCATATGTAACTGGAAATCAACATGGTTCAATCAGTCTACGAAAGACAAATTGCACAACGATCAACGAATGATCTAGTTCAAAGTGATGTACTAGGTAGTCACTTGTTGTTCTAATGGACGAAAGTTTCAATAAACACAAGTCCTTGAATTTCAACTAAATATACTTAAGGAAAATTGAATGAACGAATATTCTTCAACCACTTTTTCCAATAGAATCTTTTAGCAATTCAAAACCCAGATTTACACTCTTCCAATAGCACAATTAATACGATAAGTGTAGATATATATGTCAATCAAGATTGGATGGAATTACTTGTGCAAAATTACACTTTAAATTCTCAACCAATTATGCAACAACCAATTAATTTCAACTTTATCACTATGTGTATGCTTGTGATAATTGAACTATACTACCAAGATTAATGTGTTTACAGTATATGACTAACCAAGTTAATATTAATTAAAGTTTGCAATTTATGATACTTCCAGGACAAAATCGTTAGTGTCACGTTCGTATCTACGTTCGAACGAGACTGTCCAGTGTGTGTGTGTTCGTGTTGCGTTTGATAACGCGTTCGAACGATGTGTTTCCAGAGAGTTCACGTTCGAGTAGCGTTTGATAACGCGTTCGAACGGAATGATTCCAGAGAGTTCACGTTCGTATAGCTTTCGTGAACGCGTTCGAACGGAATGATTCCAGAGAGTTTGCGTTTAGGACGCGTTCGAACGTTCTTAGGCAGAAGGCTTGCGTTCGAATTGCGTTTGAAGACGCGTTCGAACGTTCTTACGAAATTTCAGATTTTAAGCCTTCGCGTGCGTCGGGCGTTCGAACGCCCTACGGGTTTTTCATGCACAGTCCGAATTTTCCAGAAAATATTCAAACCCTAACATGCAAATTACTATCTAATAACACTATATCAATAAGTTCTTAAGATTGTTGTCATAATTAGTGTCATTAAACAGCAATAAACATGCAAATCAAACAGATCAAACTACCAAAGTAGATCTAGATGCAAAACCCTAAAACCAGAAAACTTGAAGACAAACCTATAAATTGAGATTACAGAAACAATCCAAGTCGAGAAGATCTCTGTCCTTAAGAACTTATTGGCCCCGTCACAGGTGCTCTACGGATACGAATTGTCAACGTTCTCCCATGATAACTTGGATACTTCTTGTTTAAGGAGCACTCCTTAACAAGTTTGTGAACTCATAAAATGGTGGATCACCTCTCAAAACAAAAGAAAACACACAGCCTTAAAATCAGATATTTTTTGTTGTATATTTTCTGTATATTCATTTGGAATAAAAGCCTTCTTTTATAAGGCATGAAGGGGTGCCAATAGGGCACCCCTTGGGGTGGGTTGCAACCCTTCAAGGATTGCAACCTCCCATACACCCCTTGACAATCCCAATGATATACATATACATATCCCAATGATATACACACACATGAAGACCGAGCATATGGCAAAGCATACACCAGAAGATAAGATGTCATGTCCCTACGGGGTAAGGAGACAGTCCTACCTTCATAAAGAATACTGATGAAACCAGTGTCCTAGAAGGAAAGGGAAAGGAAGTTGCTTCAATTAGGAATCCACATACTAGAAGGAATCTGATTTCTTCACCATTATAAATAGAAGGGTAGAATATGTAGAAAAAAGATCAGAATAAAAAAAACTTGTAAAAAGCACAAGAAATACGAGTTTCAACAATAAAAGTATAGTCCTGTTTGTGTATGTGGACGTAGGTCGGATAAAAATCCGCCGAACCACGTTAAATCTCCTTGTTTGATTGGCGCATTATCTACCTTCTGCTAAGTTTACTTTTGGTTTTCTCCATAACCAAACAAATTCACTATTGAATGAGGATTGCCTCGGGAGTGATATTCCCGTATTGCCCTGAGACCAAAATCCACCGTCAACACAATGCTTTTGTTTTTAATTTTTATGATGTGTCGTAAAAGTTTGAGATAGTCGAGGATTTTATCTGATTCATTTAAATTCAAAATGAATAATTTGACGGTGGTTTCCCACGATTTAAAAAAAAAAAAAAAAGTGTTGTTGCCTCAACCGTTCTTTTATTGCAAAAAAGTCGAGCAAAATCAGACAATGTAAAAGTTCAGTGCCATCTCCCATCTCTATGTATTGTATTTTTCTGAAAATTCTATCAGAAATGTAATTAAAAAGGAAAGGGATGACACAATTAAAACTCCCAACGTACAAATAGCCTGGACCTCAAGGTCCACAAAGATCTTCCATCAATCTGGAAAAAAGAAGATTTTAGGGTCTGGAGGCCAGCCAAGGACCAAATAATTTGATGTGATTCGAAATAAACCTCTACTTCAAATCACTTTATCGCCGGAGATTTGATTCGGTGTTGAGATTTTTTTTTTTTTTTTAAATTGTGATTAGTGATAATTGAACAAAAATGTATATATAATTAAATTGTAATTATCTATTACTATAAATACACGCGTAGTATAAAATTATAAAAAACTACCAACAACCCATCTCAATACCAAACCTAGACTGTTGATGGCTAATCTTAGCAGAAAGGGATGGTCATTGCAAAAACAAAAAACAAATAAATAAACAAACAATAGTCCTATATCTAGGATTAGATTGATTGTTGAGGCTTGAAGCTATAAATAAGAGTGTTGAAAGTGCGACAGGATCGAACCAGATCTTAGTGAATCCGGTATTCGGTAGATTCGTTCAATTGGAAATCTAAATCTCTAAAATTTTAAGAGGGGATTCGAGTCGAGTCGGGTTAAAATTTTAAAATTATAATATTTTTTTCCTATTTAAATCTAAATATATATTGGGTTGGGTTGAATCGTGAAATTTTAATTTTTGTATCTGCCCTCTAACTAGAGATAGCAATAGATTGTGATAGGCCGAGATTTGTTAATCTCAATTTCGTTCCGATTATAAATTCGAGATGAAAATTCTTATCGAAATTCAACAACATGATTTTTAGACGGGACAAAAAATTATCTCTAATCCTATACCGGACAATACGAAGATCACAAATGACATCTAATATATAAATATTTAAGATCGGTTCGCGTTAGACCTGATATTTTTAACCGATCCCAATACGGTTTGGACACTTTATCAAGGTCCCCCTACTGGGTTTCTGACACATGGAATGGTTGATAATGATATGGGGCGTTGGATTATGAACCTAACCAAAGATTGGACCTTGGAGAGGGAGAAAAAGATCAAAATGGTCACTAGTTGATCAAAAGCCAAATGTAAGCTCTATGTATGGTTTTTGAACCTAGGCTCGTGCGAAGTAGTGAAGTGGAGAAGTTTGATTAGCTTGGACCAACCTAACATTCTGCTTTGTCTAAGAAGTTTGAACAATTATTGATAGAATGGTCAAAGAAAATACGAGGCAAAAGCAAACTCTATATTCACAAATTTATGCAGAAATCAACTGCATAATGGCTCCAGTTTCTTCAACTCTGAATCACATCATTTGACCATTCAAGATAAATTTCTGGGACAAGAATGCCTAAATTTTAGGAGGATCATTTTACCTAAGTTAAAAGACTCATTAATGATTAAAGCACTGAGAGCCTTAGGGATTGATAAATTCTTTGGTAACATCGTTATATGAGTGACGTGATATCATTAATTAATAATTATATAATACGTAGGAATTGTGTTAAATAAAATTATCATCGTTATAATATGTAGGAATGACTATGAATAAATGTGTGTTCCAAAATTCTTTGGGTTGTTGCATGAACAATGTAATACCATTGTTGCACAATAGAATTTCTCCTTATGGACAATCCACTAATGCGACTCGCTAAGATCCTAAATTTGACCTAAAATTAAGGATCAAGTCCTAGAACAATTGTGTTCTATTATTTGTTTTTGACGCAATTTATTGACAAGAATCATATTTTAGAAACTCGCCTAAATCCGTCCCTGATTAGAGCCAACTAATATGGGGGACCTCATAATAGCAAGACACTAAAACGACACACGTAAAGGTGATCGAAAATATCATTACCTGCAAGATTCTCAAGAGCTTTTCCCAGTAAATTTAGATAGCAACTGGACATGGGGATTTCATATCATATGTAACAAAAGAGATCCTTGAAAGGGAACACATAACAACACAAGATATTGTTCTTTTACCTTTTCCGAAGGCTGATTTCCTAATTGCACTTTCTCCCATTTCTTTTGCTCAAATGCATCATTGCTAATGTTTGGACAAAACAAGACATCAGTATGATTCAGAGTGATATTATATTCATTGTGCGGATACATATTAGTTTATTAAAGAAAGTGAAATCATTTTATGAAAATAGATGGTTTCACCATTCTTGACATTTTTCCGATGATATTTTCCGAATTTCATTTGTCTGTGTCTGTTTGACTCTATTTACTTAGTTTGAAGGGTTTGTCCTCTTCAATTTTTTCTCTCTGGGATATACTCTTATGCTGTTGTTGGATTTTTCATTTAGATTAATATATTTACCTTATCAAAAAAAAGGTATCAACTGGACTCTTAAGGAAACTTACGAGTGGGCATGCAGTGAATTTTTGCATTGAGACCTCAAAACCAACCCTAAGTTGATTTTTGGTACAGGGGCGGCATAGCAAATGGTTAAAATATATCCATGCATAACATGAGATGAAAAAAGTTTATGCCACGGGCGATTGGCTGCAACACATACCTAACATCTGGCCACAATCTTTAAAAAAATATGGAAAAGCATTTTAGTTGGATAAGATTAAGCAACAAGCCAAGAGGGATACTAATGTAAATATTTCTATTGCTTAGGAAGAAGGAATCTTGAGAAATGATGAACTTCGTAAGTTTGTAACGAGACCCGATTAATTAGATATTATCTAATTTAACAGTATAGAGTGGCCCAATTCTGAAATATTGGCATCTTACGATTTTTTTTCCAGTACAATGGTAGTCAATTCTAAAGTCCATACTCAAAATCGCTCTAACTAGTTGAAGGGGCTGAATACTTCACTAGAATCCCTCTCAAACGATGTGAAATATTACAATCTATTCCATTAGGGCCCGAGGTCCACACTTTTAGTTGGGAGATGACTTTAATATCATTTACAATTACCCAACTTAACTAGTCAGATATTATCTGTTTTGGTTGTCTAGAGTGACCCAACTCTGAAGTCTTTACAAAAAAAGGTTCTAATTAGTTGAAGAGACTCAACACTTCACTAGAATCATCTTAAAAATATTGGAATATTACAAGTTATCCCATTAGGGTCTAAGGTCAACACTTTTGGTTGAGAGGTGAATTTAATACTATTTATGATAACACGACCAAATTATTAAGATATTATTCGCTTTGACAGTTTAGGATGACCCAACTCCAAAACCTGGTCGAAAAGGCCTCCAAGATCAATACTTATAAGAAAATTATTAGAACCCCTCCTAGGTGATATGGGATATTACAAACTTAACCCTCAAGCAAGAGAATATATCATTATGAAATATTATTTACATATATAATGAGTGTAAGATGTGTTTCTAAATAACTATTTATTGTGTCGATTAAGTTTTCTGTCTTGTAGATGGTTTTTATTTGTTTATTTTAATTTTTTTATTTAATGAATTAGTTGGAGATCCATATTCTTTCCTTTATCATTTTTTCCATTGGATTTACAAATAAAAGTTTTAACAAAACTGATATCTTTCAATCAAAATCTTTATGGTTAACTGATTCAGACTTTATTTTCAATCATTTTATTTAATAATTGGGATGTAAAGTTTTATTCTTATGCTCCACCAGAGATCATTCATTAAAAAAAATTAAATAAGAAGAGGTGTCGGTGCCACAATAAAATCAACTAATAAAAAGAATCTTGTGGACCTGGAATGGTGCCCAACCAAGGATCGGGTTGGGCCCAGGGTGGCATGTAAGATGGATTACGAATTTCAAATGTGGGCTTGGATTACTATGCGGGGAAGAAATTGTCCATTTGCAAGTTAGGCCCGCTATCATTGATTTGTAAATTAATCAAGTGAATGGCCCAAAACAAAAAGTACCCGGACAAAAAGCTAAACTTTTGACGTCATTATTCTATATAAAATTACTAGATATTACCTATGCCTACGGTACGGTGTTACAGAATTTACCATTGTCATTTTCAGAGAGATTTTATAATGAAATAATTATGTTTTTTTGATTTATTTGGTAACCTACATTTGTCATTTTGAAAGAGGTCATACATTGAAATGATTATGTATCTGTCATTAGATTATAATAAAATGATTTGAACCGCCAATTAAGCCACATAAACATAAGCATTTAGATATATTATCTCTTTTAATCCTAACCATTGGTTGTATTATCTTTCACCCACACTATTGTATTTTATAATATAGATTATTTCACAAAACTTCATAAAATCTAATATTCTTTTTATGATTCATATCATGTCAACGTAAAAGTTTTTTCTTACCTCACGTAACATATAAAAACATAATTTTTTTCTCATTTTTCTTACAAGAATACTTAAAGGTGATACGGAGTTTTAATTTTTTTTCCCTACCTCCCCTTATCATATAGAAACATTATTCGTTCTCATTTTTCTCACCGGAGTATTTAAAGTTGATACAAAATTTTGTCAATTTTGGTGAGTTTTTTTTTACTCCCGTTTCAAACAAACAAGTAATTACATCCTGAACAAATTGTTCATTGAATGATTCTTTTGGGTAGGACTTATGCAAGTGTAAGCAGTAAGTAGAACATTGATAATGAATTTTCAAGTAATAAATTATTCATCATTTTTTTTTTTTAACTTTTGAAACTTGAGATTTCAAGCCAGCAAATAGATGAAAATGAAACTGCACCCTCAGTGTATAAATTTTGTCCACCATCTAGAATGGCAAACACATTGATATTGTCTTTGAATTATAATATTGCTTTCATATTCAACAGCTCACATATTGTCAAATAAATAATTTATAGTAATCTTAAACTTAGAAATATCAATTTATTTTTGTGTATTTCAAACTCACAATGTCGTGTCGGCAATGATAATAAGGTACCAACTTTCATTTTTCTTCATTAAGCTTCCTGCTCCATGAAAATGGATTCCACAGAAAATTTACTGTACATTTTCTTTTTTAATTATATTTAATAAAATCTCTAAAACCCTTCTTTATTTTTTATCAATATCAGGGCCTTTAGTTTTGGGGCTTTAGCCGAGTTTCCGAAGTATGAGACTAAAAAACTTAAGAGAAAAAATTTTTGGATAAAAAATAAACAATAGAGCTTAGGGTTGGAACCTATTTTTGGATCAAATTCTGAGACCTAGCTAGGGATGGAAATGGTGAAAATATTTACGTCCATAATTAACCCCCATATCTAGTATCTACCGCATATTCATTTCTGCTAAAATCTTTGGGGTCGGTATCCGCATCTACGTCTGTCCATCAATACAGATATTCATATCCTCTGACATATCTATTAAATCAAAAAAATTAGAAATATATATATATTTGGAATCGTTAGAAACCCCGCCGCCAAACCACCACTTCCGGATTTAAGCGAAGCATGTAAAATCCCGGCTATCTCAGGCTCTTACAAGAAACGCACTCTCTGAATTCGAATCCATGACATCAATTTGAAATCTTGAGTCCTACACATTTAATATCCAAATAATTCAATACAAATTTTTTCGACACATTTTTAAAGAACAACTTTTTTAAAATACAATTATCCCATATAATGCTACAATTAATACAACACCAGTAATTCAACATAATTTTGAAGATCAATTTTCAACACAAGTAAATTTTACAATCTCATTTTTAGTTATTTGACGGATAGTATTATTTGTGTGAACTATCCCAAGAATATTGGGTAGATAACATTTTCTCCAATTCTTACTAAATAAGCCTCCAAACTCTCAATTGTGATTTAATTATCATTTAACATACACAGATCATAATGTTAATAATTTGGAGGTAATTATATGTCAGAGTCACATACAATGAGATAAGAACATTAGGATTTGTTGGGTCCCACATTGATATTTACAAAGAGCTTATCTTTTTTAAGTATAATTAATTTTCTTAATCTTCATGGACGACAAAAAATTAGAATTATGTGAAGAAATGTTAGGGTTTGTCGTTATTTCTTGCTTTATTAAAAGCATCATCAATTCAGGTAAGAAAAAAATTGTGATGGAGGGAACATGATATATAGTTACATTTGGGCCCTACTAGGGCCTCTTTTTTTTCTAACCATATGTTTATTTTATTAATTTTTTTTTTTTATATTACCTTCATATTTATATATCTTTTATTTAATTAGGGTTTTCATCTATTTTGCGTAACTCAATCATCTCTCCACTTATGCGAGCGGAGTTCGATCGAGATCTATCATTTTCAACACGAGATTTTATCAACTCAATTAATTGACATTCACGTACATCTAATTGGTTGTTGAGATATTAGATTAATGATTTTGCTTAAAAACTCGTTTTAGACTAATTTGGTGGAGTTGTTGGTGATTTGAAAACCTTAATTAGGACTAATACGTCTTTATTCATTTGATGATGAAATTTCAGAGCTTACAAATTTCAATGTGAATGTTTAATTTCCATCATCTTTTTCATTGGTCGCATTATATGTAGACTACTAATCTCTCCTTTTGCCAACCATTATTTCAATCAACAATGCCCAATAAACAAAATTAGATACCAAATGAGAAATAGAAATTAAAGACAACACAATTGAAGTTAAAAATTAATAAAACTTGCCCATATTATTATTATTGTCTTTCTTTTGGCACAAGAAGCTAAAACCTCTTTATCTTTTGAATCATAGGGGGATGTCTTTTAGTTTTTGTTTGCAACAAGCATGCTAGACTACAAAAATGGGCTTACCATCAACTTTTTTCTTTTTTTTTTTTTTTTTTTTTTTTTTTGCACACTTTTTGTGAACACCAATTTAACAAGATGAAAATGCTAGTACTCAATGTGGTTTGATGATATATGGTTCAAGATCTCATTTTAAGATTACGGGTTCGAATCTAGAGAGTGCGTTTTTTGTAAGAGCCTGTGACAATCGGAGATTTTATCTGTTCCGTTTAAGCCCAAAAAAGATGGTCTGCCGGCGGGGTTACCAAAGATTCAAAAAAAAAAAAAAGTGGTGATACACTCACTCACTTTCTCACTTACAGTTTTACAAACCCCTCACTGTAGCTACAGTGATTTACTGTAGATCACTGTAGCTACAGTGAAAGAGTTTGTAAAACTGTAAATAAGAGTGTGAGTGAATGTATCATTTTTGAAAAAAGAAGATGAAATTGCTACTTTGCACGGAAATAAACATTACCGAAATGGACGAAAATTTGAAAAGACTATAATGCCTCTCCATAATTGTAAGTCACCCTTAAATTTTAGGGCAATTTTAGTTGAATAATTTCGATAATCAATTACTGCGGTTAAAATAGCAAACTCTAACAAGAGTATTAAGGGCAAGTGCCACAAAATTGGTTAAAAAACTAGGTTGGCAAAATTGATTATAAATAATAAATGTATGCAAAATGGGAAACCAAAGGGTCCCTTTGGCATAGACACATCATAGCTCCACTGTTGAACGGTCAACCCCTCTCAATGCTCATTTTTAGATTTAGTCACTCAATAATGGCCTACATTTCACCATTGTTTTGAAAATTGGATTAGAACAGATCGTTCGGTCGAATCAAAAATCGATCAACTGATAAAATAAGTTTTTTTTAACCCTAAGTTAAGAAAAAAAAAATTAACTAAATTTTTTAGAATTCCTAAACCCCTAAATCAAAAAATAAAAATAAAAAGCAAATCTATATTTTTTTATTATAAATTTTTATGTTTGAAATTGTTATAATTAATTATTATATATATTATAATTTTTAATTTTTGATGATGTCAACCGTTCAATAAGATATGTTCAACCAATCAAACTACAGATATACAATCTGAAATTTACTGGGATATTCAATACATACAATTATTGCACACCCAGACATCTACGTCTATTAAGAGACGAACCCTAACCGAAAACATAACCGGAAATATCTACTCTCACTCAAATAATCGGAGAGAAATCTACTCCTAAATCCCAATTTTTGAGATTGGAGACAAGAGTCCTAACAGAATCCCTGCTGGGACTCGAACACATATGTTACCATTGGGCCATAGCCCCCAGTGGCAACCAATGAAACTAATGATATTGCATTTCAGTATCACACATTTAAGCTTAATGAGCCACGGGCCATGGATTAATAGAGACCAAAAAGAGAAGTGAGGGGCACGGGTGGTCACAAACAACCAAAAGCACTTATGTTGTCTACAATTTGTATTGTCCATTTTTATTGCCAATATAATTATATAAATATAACATTTTAAATTCTTAAGATTGCATGTAATTATTATAATAATGTTATTCTATAGTGCACGTGTGGAAGTTTCATGCACTGTTTTGTATGCGATCAACTTTGACCACTCTTTAACTTCAAATATATTTGGAAAAAAAAAAATTGAACACTCTTGGATCTAAAAAGGATCGAAGTGGTTTTATATGTCCTCAAGAGACGTAGTTTGATGGTATAGGGTTTAAGATCTCACCATGAGGGTCTTGAGTTCGAATTTAGGGAATTCGTTTCATATAAGAATCTGAGATAGTTAGAGATTTTACTTATTACGCTTAAACCCGAAATAACAAATTTCCGGTCCCAATAGAATAAAGATTTATATTAATTCTATTAGAAATATCAAATTTTGACGTCACAATTATGTCATAAATTGTACATGGAGCTGCAATTGAAATAGAGAAAATGCCCAGAAGAAGCAAACAGTACAAAGGACAGACAGTAATAATGAGGATAAAAGGACCATCAATAACGGCGCATTCTCTCAAATTACCAACAAAATTAATAAAATATGCTTAAGATATCAGCTACAGTCTGTCAGCCACATATAATTCAACTGACTCGAAAATTGTTAAAATATAATATATAAATAATGAAAAATCTAATTTTCAATGAAATAATTTTGTTTTTCTTGATTAAAATGAAAAATAACTATTATTTTTATGAAAATCAAATTTACTCTCGACTGAATCAGTATTTTATTTACGCCGCTAGTCCGAAATATCCACCAACCAATTCACCTACTTGAGACCACGCACTTAAATAGACAGGTCCATAACCATAATCCACCAGAAAATTGAAAACTTCAGAATTTCTAAGCAGCATGCAATGAAGGAAACACTCAGATACTTGGCAGGAATTGCAGGCCCTAGCGGTTATGGCTCCAAATCAACTGCTGAACAAGTTACTCAAGGCGTCGTTGCTTCTCATCTTACTGCTATAATCACTGGTAATTAATTGCTAATTAGTCTATTAATATTATTTACCACTAACTAAGCAAATAACTTAATCAACCAGGTGAGTGAAGGGAGGGGAAACATTTCATTCATGGAAGTTTCAGAAATTAATTACATTCAAACAAGTTTCATATATCTAAAATAATTTTGGTTTCACTATTTTCTTTTCCTCTCCTCTCTCTCTCTCTCTCAGGATCCTTCCAAGATTCATGAAAACTGATGGTTCTTACTTTTTCTTATATCTATTTTCTCTTTTTTTTTGTTTCTGAATAACATTCCACACAATTCCTACCTACTTCATTGCCACAGTTTCATTAATTGCTCATCTATATTTATAAGATTGATGACTCATGGATATATATATATTTTTATTTAAGTTCGTGTCTAGCTATTTTTTGAATCCCGAAAAGAATCTCTATGTGAAAAATAGGCCGACGGACCATATTTGTAGTAGAAGCCTACCATTTTATGTATATCAAATCTTCACCTTATTATTCTTTACAAAGCTGAAGTTTTTTTTTTTTTTTTTTTTAAATGCCTGGTTAATTTATGTGAAAAGGGGCGACGTCGGGTATTGGTGCGGAAACGGCGAGAGTATTGGCGAAGAGAGGAGTGAGAATTGTAGTTCCGGCGAGGGACTTGAAAAGGGCAGCTGAAGTGAAGGAATGGATTCAAAGAGAGAATCCAAAGGCTGAGGTTTTAATATTTGAGATTGATCTAACTTCATTAGCTTCTGTTCAGAGATTCTGTCATCAGTTTCTCGCTCTAGGCCTGCCCCTTAACATCCTTATGTGAGTGTTTATTATATATATATATATATATATGTACAAGTTTAATTAATTTCTGCTTCTTTTGTTGATTTATTATTATTATTTTTACTAAAACTGAGAATAATTAACAGAAACAATGCTGGCGTATATTCAAAGAATTTGGAGTTCTCAGAAGATAAAATTGAGATGACATTTGCTACAAATTATTTGGGTATTTTCTCTTTATATTTTCTTTATTCTCCATGCCATTAACTAAAATGCGAGATTAACAAAAATAAAAGCGAAGCTCATATTAATTATATAACATGAAAAGTAAAGATAAAAATCCATCAACATTGGGAATTTAGAATAATGTTTGGTTTTGGCAGGGCATTATTTACTGACAGAAATGCTGTTAGAGAAAATGATAGAAACAGCAGCCCAAATGGGTGAGCAAGGAAGAATCATTAATCTTTCTTCTGTAATTCACACTTGGGTTAAGAGACATGATTTTTGCTTCACTCGTCTACTCAATCCTAACAAGTAAAGAAAAAAAATAATAATAAAACTCTTTTTTATTTTTATTTCTTTTTAGTATTTCCTAACATATATATACTTGCATGGTTACAGTTATAATGGCACGTGCGCATATGCTCAGTCCAAACTGGCTACCATTATGCATGCCAAGGAAATCAGCAGGCAGCTCAAGGTAACCAACAACAGTTCTTGTCAAATTTTAGATCAAAAAAAATGATTTGCCCGTTTTAGAAAAACGTTTTTTGTTTTCATCTTGCAATTTTGCAGGCTAGGAATAATGCAAGAGTAACTATCAATGCAGTTCATCCAGGCATCGTAAAGACCGGAATTATTAGAGCTCACAAGGGCTTCATTACAGGCAAGAATTAGTTCCTTTTTTTTATTATTAGGGTTTGTAGTTTTAATGGTAACTCCTATTATTTTCGGAGTTCAAACTGGATATCAAATTAACACAATCACACTATTACCCAATTTAGTAGATCAGGGATTGACCTAGTAACTTGATCCCTCGTGGTTTTATTTTTGATATAAGTCCAAGTTCACCCAAATGAAGAAATACCTTACTTATAAATATATGTTCAACTTCAAGCTCTGTCGCATGACCTTTGGCTTCCAGTTTTAATCATTTATTAAAAAAAGAAAAAGAAAAAAAGTAATAGCTATAAATCGATCTGTATATGCAGATTCTTTGTTCTTCATTGCTTCCAAGTTACTAAAATCAACATCTCAGGTTTGTCTACACTACTACCTCTCCTGTTCAAATTAAAAAGGATTTATGAGCAATTTTTGATTATTAAAAAAAAAAAAAAAAAGGCAGCAAATGAAATTTTGTGGACACAGGGGGCAGCAACGACATGCTACGTGGCTCTGGGGGTGGGGCTGCATAAAGAAGGTGTCATCAGTGGGAAATACTTTTCAGACTGTAATGAAAGTAACTGCTCAGCTTTTGCAAATGATGAATCCGAAGCTGAAAAGCTGTGGAAGCAGACCCGTGCGCTCATCCACAGACGATTGCGTCAACCATCACTGTAGCATTATTTGTCTGTCTAAATTTACACTTTGGAAGCCATGTGCATATATCTATATATCTATATATATATATGCAATTAAGCATTATGTGTTTTGTTTCAAGTATTTACTTGGGTACGTAGAAAAGCATACTAGAAATACTACTTGATTAAAAATAAAAAAAAAGTACTCTATAATTAATGTAATGAGAAAATGTAAATTTGCTATAATTTTTGCAACTATCCCCACTCATTTCAGGATTTGTAGTAAATTAACATTTGATCTTCATTTTAAACATGATTTTTAAGGATTTATAGCAAGTTTATATTTTACCATCGCGCTAAACACAATCTTTGGATTATTAGCATATTACAAAAAAAAAAATTAAGATTAATTAGATTGTGCTTGAAGAAGAAATACTGAGATTAAGAGACTAGATTCATGAATAGGAAATAAGGATCGTCCAACATATTAAATTTCCCAAATCGTAGGTTTTGGTGAGAATTCAATATACAGTCTTATCTTTATCTCTTTTTACAAAAAAAAATCATTTCCGCAACTCGAACATTTGACCTCTAAGTCACATCACAATGATCTAATCTTACCATTAGGAAATACTAACACTAAATACAACAGAATTTTGGGATTGTCACCCTTACAATTCATCATTGTTACTTCATTCAGTTAATGAACTACATAAAATAGCCATCGTAATCCAGTGAGCCTGTAAAGCTCGTTGAGTGGCAAACCTCAGGCTATCTTTTCTGCTGAGAGCAATCTCTAGGGTACAAATGTGTCAATCAAGATTCCAGCCTTTCATGTTAACCATCCAAGAATCAAGTCACAGATTACAACTAACCGAACAGATCGAAGCTAGCGTGGCAGCACCCACTTCGTCATCAATTTTTAGCCTGTCACGCATATTTCGGTGTCTTCAGAATGATTGAAAGTATGAACAATCTAAGTATGCTAACAAAACATTCCTTCAAAAGATGTGAAATACAACTATAATCACCAAGCAAATTAAAGGATCTTGCAGGTAAAGCAGGATTACTGAAGCACAAAATAAACAAACTAATCTGGAGCCAATCCAAAGTTAATATGAAAAAGTCCTAAAAGGGTTACCAATGCCAGTTGTCTTTAGGTACAACTGTTCTATTTTAAACCCTTTTTTTTCCTCCTATGTTATCATCCATTCACCAAGACTGAAAATGGAAGTTTAAGAGATACATGTATTGATGTATAAATAAAATATGGGTGATTTTTTTCCTTAAAAAAAATTATACATAAAAGTTGAGCAACTTGTTATGATTGGTGTGAACTGTGAAATAAAAAAAAAAAAAAAAAACATCTTCTTTTGCACAAATACACAAAACCATATGCAGGAAGATAAATTACCATAATACGAGAGGACCGACGTGGAGTTGATGCTGATCCAGGAGACAGAAGAGTTGGATTAACCTTTCTTCCATGGTTAGCCTTCTTAGATTGTTTGTTAACATCACCATGTTGAATATAATGCTGATTTTTCTTGGTTGGCGACTCACTTCCATTGACGACTTCTTTCACTTGAATATTTAATTCTCCATGTTGTATTTGATACTCATTTGTCTTGGCTGGAGAGTCACATCTGCCAGTTGAAACTGAAAAGGCTGGAGCAGATACAGCGCTTGTGCAAGAATCTCGGTGAAGAGTTGTCGACTGAGACGATAATCCTGGGAGTCACAGATGATAAAATGTTGACTATGAAAAGAAGTTGAACTTGAATGGAATAATAAAGCAAATATATAAAGTTTTATCATCTTCAGGATTGATTGGAAAGTGACACATGCAGGCAACATCAGAAATCACCCGAAACAAAATACTGGAATAAAATTTTATAGAACAGGAAAGGAGGCCCCCGATTCAGATAATGCAGAGTCAGAAAGAAAATGCAAGATGAGCTTAAAATACCAAGCGCTGCAGCTTCTTCAAACTTCTCTCTCATATTTCTGACAAATTTGAATAAGCCATTTGTTCTGTTCAACTCTTCAATCAACTCCTTGATGTTGTTCAATGGCGGGTCACAATCTAACACTAAAGATTTATATGGATTGTGATAGAATGTATCACATTTTAAAGTATGATCGGTATATAATAGAAGAGCAGAAACTGTTCTTACATGTGTAGGTATCATCTGCATGGCGAACGGTGAAAGAGTACTCATCATTCAGATTTTTCATATTGATGTTGCTGAATGTGAATCTTACCCCTAAGGTAAAGAAACTTTTTAGTAAAGAAATCACACTTTGAAAAATGGAAAATGAATGGTGCACAAACTCTGATTACCTTGTCCACCTTCAATTTGGAAACCGAGAACCCCATTGTACCATGAAATGACCTCTTGAATTTGTCCTTTACATTCATGGTCTTTTTTTGTCTTCTCTGCAGGTGTAGCCAAAGCTAGGATGGTACCAACATGTGAAAAAATAAAGAAAATAAAGCCAGAAGGCAGAAGCAGCAGTAAAATAAACAGAAAGGGATATACTTTTGAAAACACAGAGAGAGTAAGAATTCAAACAAGCCACATTTATCAATTTACTACATTGTTATATACTCAGTAGAATTATACAAGGTATAAGCAAAAAATTATATTCAATAAGCAAAGCAAGTATATATATTCCCCACGCAATCATCTTCCTTTGATTCATTTGAACCAAGTTTGAATAGTCAAAAATCTAACTGGATAGACTATCTACACCAGGTAAAAGAAACATCATAGGTCCCAGCTTCTTATTTAGGGAACTCAAAAAAAGTAATTGAAGTTCTGTGGTAACTGATAACACTGCCATTCAGCAAGCCATGGGTCCAATGTGTCTTCCCATGCAGGCACGATCGAATTTAGAAACCACCAATATCTCAACCTTTGCCCCAAGGCCCCAACACCTTTTGCATTCAACCCCAAGAAAGAATCGAAGAAGATATCATTACCGTAAATCCTTCTAAGATGTACGGTCCACAAAAACCAGCCCTAACTGATTCTTGTTGGACTGATCCAAGCTATCTCTACTTCTGCTATAGTTTGGTTTGTAACAGCAGTAGAACACACATAATATTACAATTTCATGAAAACAAACATGCCAATAAAATGGGAATGTGATTTTTCATCAATTTCATACAGCTTACAAAAGTTCTGAGATGATAACACTGAAAGCATAGTGCATGAACTGGTAAAATTAGTCAATGCAGAAAAGAAAATCACCTAGAGATTGTTGAGATATAATTGCAGCATACTCATCTCTTCTAGCCCTCTGAACTTCCACATTTCTTTTAAGTTCTTCTAATCTTGCTTTTGTCGTAGATATGGAGTCTCTGGTTGCCATCTGCTTGGCCTTTTTACGTGCCTTCACTATAAAATATAAAACAAAAGAAGAAAAGACACATACTATAAGTTCTATTTTACACTTTAAATGAAAGCATACACTACTTAAATCATTATAATCACTGCAACATTGAAAATGGTTAATAGATGTAAATGACAAGAAATGAAATGCGTTTTCAAGCTTTTATCATTTCAACTTTCAAAGACAACAAACCAATGTTAACAAGTACGTGCATTTAGGCGTAAAGGTTTTGCCTAGGGCTTCAGTGAGCCCAGGCGCACCTGTGCGCGGCCAGAGAAAGTGGCATGTGGCAGTTTGTTAGCATGACAACGTTGATTCCGACAGGTTTTTGATTGGTGACACAGCGGCGAAAAGGAAAATTGGAGCGCACGCCTGCGCCTGGGCTTTTTTGTGCCTAAGGTGCACCCAGAGCACCGCGCTTTGCTTCGATCTAGAAAAGCTCCCCACCACTGTTTGTTGCAGTGCTTTTAACAGCAAAACCGTCCAAATGTCATTTTTTTCATATTTTAAAAAAAGTATGTAAATATGAATGCTCAACATTCAGTCAATATTGCTGTGTTAAGTCATTCAGTTTTAATACTTGGTCTAGTTATTCACACGTGTATTTGGAGACTTCCAGCAAAACAAACATCATAACCAATTCAACTTTATTAAGCATTAGGAAAGATGTACCTGCTAGTACTTTCATCAATTCATCCTCAGCTTCTCTCAAATCAGCTTTTATCTTCACTAATTTCGCTGTTAAAAAAATTAACATTAAACTCAATGATCTCAAGTCTAATTACTAAAAAAAAGACTATATAAATTACTAGTTCAAATTATTGAAGATATAATTTCCTAAAATATCAGTTCAACAAACCCTAATTTCACACAAATTGTATAAGTAACTACCAAAAACCGAAATCATAGTCTTTGAGCGGAAGCAAATTCAATTCTCACCTTGATTCTGGACGGTTTCTTGTGCTATGATTTTGACCGATTCCAGAGACTGCCGAAACGACGCCGTGAAAGAGTCCATCTTCTGGTCATTGATCGGAAACTCTCTGTCACGGATCGCAAGCAGCGACTCCATCTTCGTCCGTACAGCGTCCTCCACTTTGCTCTGCATTTGTGAAGATCGTGAATGCTGAGAGAGAGAGAGAGTCAGAGGAAAGCGTTTTGATTTGAATAACCAATCGATAAAAGCCCGCCTTTTTTCGGTTTCGTGTCGTGTGTTTATTTTTAGGTGGCATGGAAATTCCATGATACGGCCGATCATGTGAACACGTGGCATAATCTTAACGTAATGGGCTTCCGCATTTGATAAACACATGGGCTTTTTATATTAGGGGTGAAATTGGACAAAAATATCAAAACAGCAAGAAGAAGCAAGTCAAATACTTCATATCACTCTATGTGCAGAAGCGACCACAGTGTCTACAGAGGTAGGATATTTATTTATCCGTTCGTTTCGATTTCAGTAAATAGGATTTAGATCTGAAAATTTTAATTTATTTAATAAATGGATTAATTCGGTTCTACTCGATTTATTTAAAAAATGATTTGATTATGAATTTGAGCTCAATAATTTGTTAATTTGTTTAGAATTTGTTTATTACTTTAATTTTGTACGTTGTTCTTAATTTTCATTTAAGATTCTAAAAGTTGTTGTCAATTATGTCAGAAAAACAATAGAGTCCATTTTTTAATGGGTCATTTTTTTTTCTGTATTTCATACAAAGAATTAATTTGAATAAATTCTGGTAATTTACATCATGAATATTTACTTATTAGACTAATCGAATACGAATACTAATATTGAGAATGATTCGTTTGTTAAAGAAATTGAATATGAATCCATCATATTTTAATTAATTCATTCGGAATTCGATATAATTTCGATTCATCAATTTGTTTTATCATCTCTAACACAAACGGTTGACTAGAGATCTCATAATTTAGCCTAAAATTATGGTCCAAACGTAAATAAATTTTGAAATATTATTGACGACTGTTTTTCGTTCCAAGGGTAATTCGGAAAAATCACTCCTCGAACAAATCTCCATCAACTTGTGAATTTGTTTGGTTTCTTAAAGAGTGTTCAAACGAACTCTTTAGAAACGCATACCTCATAAGCTTTGGACA
>SKCR01011542.1:0-51399 GCA_019454045.1 Zanthoxylum bungeanum | reverse complement strand
CTATCAATAATCCTTTTGCTTCATTTGTCCAACTTAACCTTAATATTCTTCCTTATATCCTGACTACTCAGTTCTTTATATTCTCCTTGCCAAACTTCAACTACTTATGAGCTTCTCTCTCAATATTCACTATTTCTGCTTATCTATGGGGCTTAGTGTTGGGTTTTCTAGGTCAAACCAAGATCATATTAAGCGATGAAAAGTGCGAATACAACAAAGTAAAGTTGCGGAAATACTCACTTTGATCGGCTTTTGGATGCGATGACAACAAAAATTTTCTGCTCCAAGCTTCTCTTCTTTGTTTGTTGTTTCGGCCAAGGTCCCCTTGTTGGATCTTCAAGCTCCAAGCTTTGTGAATGATTCCATGCTCAAGGGTTTGTTTCCCTATCACCTTTGAATGACCCATTTAAGTGCTAGCTTTGGAAATTTTGCCAAAACTTTCCGTGTTCTTCCTTGTTGTTTTCGGCAAAGGAGAAACAAAAGAGAGAAAAATGGCTCAAAGCCGAGAGTTGGAGGGAGAGAGAGAGAGAAGTTGTGTTGTGTATCTGTTTTCCTAAAACAAATACCATTTCCAAATTTTTCAAAAAAGGTTGGTACAAGTCTTTCACAAGTCAAGCTTGTGTAATAAACAGCAATCTCCAACAACTCACATCACCAAAAAGTTGGAAAAAGTTGACTAGTGATTTGACTTATGATGTGACTTGTGGGCCTCACTTGATTCAAAATGCGAGTGGGCCCGCAACACATCCCGGGCTCGGGTTCGCTAATTCCGAATTAACAAATTTTCCGTTGCGACGTAATTAAATCAAATTTAATTAAATAATTATGCCTAGCAAAATTACTATTCACGTCGCTAGCGAATTAATTCTAAATTAACTCGTTCGCCCGAACTAAAATCCAATTTTAATTCCGCGTCAAAATCTAATTTCGTTTAATATATCGAATATATTATTTTATCGATTAATTCCAAATAATCATTCTCTCTCTTTAAATAATATTTTATCCCAGATAAAATATCTCCGTAATTAATCATAGATTAATTTTCTCTCTCTTATAATTAATCCCAGATTAATTATGTGCGAGTCATACGTCATTGGTGAATCTTCTGGAAGTGACCCATGAGATCCCCAGATAGGTTGTAGTAAATCCGGTCGTCGGACTATCCGAACACGTACGTACCTAGTACTATGTTTTTACCGATTTACAAGACATGGTTGACTTATAGCAAAGCACCGTGTCTACCCAATTCTCCAGAAATATTCTTGAAGGAATATATAATCTGTATCAGGCGTAGTATACGTAGTATTGCATATTGCGATCCAGTATCTGATGTCACATGCTAGGCCTAGGGCTGGAATTGTGTCTGCCCCGTACAAAGCATATGTCGGATCTCTGGTAACTAATCGCTATAATCGGATAAACATGACCTAGTCATATTATCCCGATAGTTGCAGCATATAAGAGCACCAGTTCCGTATCCTACGTGACCATCATCTCCTTATGACTGAAGTGATACTTCCATCTTGACATCACGCCCAATACACTATGATTCTCAATATACCCAGAAGAGGCGTACACAGAACCTGTTAAAGCCCTGGATTACCAAAACCAAAGTATATTGATTGTCGCAAGTATTAGCGATGCAAGTCTCAGGTTAAGACCAAATACACCTACCCTGATTCGGACTTCCATAGACACATAGTCATACTACCAATGGAATTCTGAGGGGTCTATCCAGAGCGAAGCTGTTTCCGTACCATCGGTAAACACAACCTCCTTTCACACTTGCGTAAGTATCCAATACTTAAATATATGAGAACTATGCTGTTATGCTCCCACAACGCGCACAAGTGCAATACTAGTCTATTCCGCATTATCGATGTCCAATCTCGATAATACTACGACTAGAGATAATTTAATGATTAAACCTTAGTGGATTAATATTGTCTCATATCTTATTAATCCGGTACTAATCCTATGGAATTTTATCATTTATGTATCTTGGTAATCCAATTACAAATGATAAAAGAGAAATTTCCTTTGCACATAGTTAATTTGTACAACAACACCATGTTTTGTACAAATAGTAATGCTATGGGTCATAATTGTCCAACAATCTCCCACTTGGCCTATAGCCAATCACTCAAGTGTCCTACACCTGAACTATGTACGGTTCTTTCAAACTTCTGCTGAGAAACTGCTTTCATCAGCGGATTTGCAAAGTTATCATCTGCTGCGATTTATTCAATCATCACATCGCCACGATGTATGATCCGAACGAATCAGATGAATAGTTGAAGTATTTACTTGGATCGTTGATGAGACCATTAATTCTTTAGCCTGTGCTGTAGCCTAGCTCAGCTGCTAACAGAACTACTCCTAATCCAATTAGGATTATATAGATCCAAGTGCTTCTATTACTGCCTCAGCTGCAACAATATTCCGCTTTTGTTGTTTATTCAACAACAGTATCTTGCTTGGAATATTTCCATCTCACTGTTCCATTATTCAAACTATGTAGTACCTTTATTACGACTTATAGTCGTTATTGTCGGTTTGGAAACTTGCGGTGAACCCAGTCACATCATGTTCTCATTCTCCATAGCTTAAGAAAGCATCATTAGTTCATCTAAGATACTTAAGGATGTTCTTAACATCAATCCAGTGACTATCACTTGGATTGGCTTGATTGTGACTCCATATGCTCAAAGCATATGAGACACCAGGTCGCGTACATCTCTTTCAATGTACGAGTTCTCGGAGAGTGCCAAAAACTTTTAGATCTATCTCAGTAGATCCTTATTCCTATAATAAAGGTTGTCTCTCCCAAGTATTCTACGGAGAATTTTAATGAAAGCCAATCTTTCACCGATTGTTTTATGGGAATGTCATTTCCAAGAAATGATATATCATCATTATTTAGGAAAATCATTGTCAGTGCGCTCCCACTAACCCTCTTATATACACAAGAATCATTTTCGTTTTGAATTCAATCATATACCATTATGATTACATCAAAACTATAGTTCCAAGAACACAATGATTGCTTCAATCCATAAATGGATCGAATTAACTTGCAAACCTTATTTGCTTGTTTTGGAAAGTGATTTTGATGTTCAGCTTCCATATTTCATAAGTGAAACATGCAGCATCAGCAAACATTATCCAAATGGATTTAATCATGGCAACAGATAAAAGGTTTCATCGTAATCGACACAATATTGATAATGATACCTTTTCGCTACAAGCCTAGCTTTGTACGTTGGTATTTTGCCATCCATGTATATCTTCCTTGAAGACACATATTGTACAAATAGACACAATGCCTTCCGGTACAACAACCAGTGTCCAAACTTGGTTGATATACATGGAATCCATTTCGGACATCATGGCACTTTGCCATAATAGGGAGTCGATACCTTGTATCACTTCCTCATACGTAGTTGGTTCATATTCCTCAATAAGATTGACATCTTCATGAGGTGAGATCAGAAACCCATACCTCCCAGGTTGTTTTCTTACTCTCTCCGACTTACGTGGTTCTTGTGTATTCAAAGATTGTGGTATAGTTTCATCATTGATGAACTGTTTGTGTTCCATTAAGGAATCGATGCCTGAAATAAAATTACTCTGATTTTTATTGAGTTTTACTTTCCTCCCACTTACCACTGCATATAGGTATTCCTCTTAGGAAAACCGCATGGCGAGCAATAATTAAATTGTTCTCTTGTGAGTTGTATAAATACTATACTTTGGTTACCCTAGGATAACCTACAAATAGGCACTTATCCAATTTGGGTTCTAGTTTGGTATCATCCAAACATATGCCCAACATTCCCAAATCTCCATGAATGAGAAAACCCGGTTTCTTTCCTGTTCATATCTAATATGAAGTATCTCAAACAGATTTTTCATGGAACCTTATTCAAAATAAGTTTTGCACTGTTTAATGCGTATCCCGAGAAGGAAAATAGTAGCTGAGAGCGACTCATAATTAACCTCATCATGTTCAGCAAAATTTGGTTTCTCCGTTCGGACACACCGCTCAATTTAGGTGTTTCGGGAGGAGTCCACTGTGAAAGAATACTATACTCTTTCAGGTAATCGAGAAACTTATTGCTTAAGTATTTTCCATCACATTCCAATCGTGATGTTTAATACTTTAGCTGATCTGTCTGTCTACTTCGTGTCGAAACTCTTTGATTTTATCAAAAGTTTCCGATTCATGTTTAAAAAGAAACACATAACCATAACGCGATGCCACATCCGTAAAGGTTACGAAGTGTTCATATCCACCTCTAGCCTAGCTAGATATGGGCCCACTTACGTCACTATGAACGAGGGCTAACAGATCGGTGGCACTTGTAATTTTACCAAGTAAAAGGTGTTTTAGGCACTTTGCCTAATAAACTAGATTCGTAGACATTCATTTGATTAGAATCAAATCTGTCCTAGTATCCACTCTTCAAAAGTGTGGATATACGAGTCTTGTTTAATGTGTCACAGACAACAATGCCACAAATAAGTCTCATCTGATTAATTCAGTTTAAGCTATTTGTTTGTCATGTCATACGTTTGAGATTCATTTATATTCTAAATATAAATACTGTTATTCACATCTAATGTGCTTATCTCAATATCATCTTTATAAAATGAAACACTTTAGTGTTCTGGAATATAAAGGTATACCCACAACGAGTTATACTCTGATATAGAGATAATGTTTCTAGTCAAACTAGTTACATTATAACAGTTTCCTAATTTAAGTACACACCCGAAGGGTAGTTCCTAAACTTAGGTTTCTACGGTAAAAACAACGACTCTCGTCCCATTTCCGATTCGCAGATCGATCTCAAATGAAGTCAGTCTCCTGCTAATCAGCAGATTTTGCACATCAGCACATATTTATGTACCATATCTAGTATCAAAATCCAATTTTGAAACTAATAGTGAACATGTTTATGAAAAACATACTTAAAACCGGAGCCTTGCCCCGTCTTCACTTCCTTCACGTCTGCCTTGTCCATACGGCAGTCACATCTCAGTGACCTCGTTTGCTACAATTTAGGCAGACATCTTGGGATATGTCCTTTGTCTTCCTAGAAGACTGTGATGATTTTGCCTTTGCCCCTTTTAGAAGCTCTTGCTTTGACTCCTAGAGCATAGCCATCAAATCTCCAAGAGTTTACTCTTGGTTCATAATGAACCTGCCCCAGCTTTCGGGTAGAGACTATAAGATCAAATTTTTGGTAGTATCGGCCATGCAGTTAATGCCCAGCTAACCTAGCTGATCAATGTCAGTAAAGCAGATCAATGTCAGTAATCATCTGCGACACCTAGTGCTCGACAAATATACCTTCTGACATACGCGAGCTAAAGAGCTTTTTTCGTAATTTGTACTTCTAAGATCTAAGAATAGATCTATGAAGATCTTTAATTTAATCATCATGGTACAAGGATCTAATCCTTAATTATGACGACGGAATTAAAGAGTCATTGCATTAAGCATAATGGATTAAGCACTAAAGTTATCATCACATGAATCTTCCAAAGATCATGATCTACTATTTACTCAACTCCGGGCTTAGGTCCGAGATGTTTCTCTATCAAATAAAATAACTTCTCAGTTCCTAGGACTATCCTGAGGTATAATTCCCAATTTGAAAATTAAAGCCGTTTAATGACATTTTCACCCAGGATTATGTTTTAATCTTTCAGTTATCTTGATTGCTATAGTCCAACTATCCAATCAATGATTTCAGGTACTATTTAATATAATGATTACTATAGTCTAACTATATAATCAACTATAATTTGATTAATTAAATTCAAATATATTGATTACTATAATCCAATTATATAAACAACTATAAATTGAAGTAGTTTGAATACAGTCCAACTATCTAATTTAAAACAATGATTAAATATTAGTCCAACTAATATATATATTTAAGTTAATGACGAAAAAATGAGATGAGCGTGTATTGGTAAGTATCTAAAAGAAATTGCAAATTTAATACTTGCCTCCCACTATTTTTCGGCGAGCCTCTAACCCTCTATTGAGTACTCGGGAAACCTTGTTTCCTAGTGGGCTAGGATCCCGTTAATAACAAACAACCTTGACTTTGGCCAAGAAATTGTATGATATTTAACTAGGTAGATCTCTAAGATCAATTGGATCTCATCCAATTCCTAGATCCAGTAGGTGGACATCCAAGTCCGAAACATATATCTAATATATGCCAATATATCCGATATATTACCTAACATTTTTCCTCTGAATCAATTAAGCCTTGGCTTTGGCACAACAAAGTTAATGATTCCAGTTAAGCGGGACCCATTGACCTTGGAAAGCTTCGTAATCGATGTCGATGGACAAGAAGTGATCTTGACTTTGGCCAACAAATCACAACTTGGACAAGACATACGATATGGAACAAAGCCTTCATGATTCAAACACATCCGCGATGGACAAAGGTCTTGACTTTGGCCAACAAACCAATGCCTATCTTGGACCTTGAGAATGAATCATTCAATGGAAGGAAAACACTTAATATTTGTTGAGGGTTTTTCGCATAATTGGCAACCAATTAATTATCTTTGATTAGGTCTCATCATACACCCTTAAACTTGCATTCTAAAAGCATAATAAGGCACAGTAAATAAATTAACAATGATATGTGGATGGATATTTAAAACAACTTGTTCCTAGAACAAATCTCTCCATTTCCTCTCTCCGGCTAGCACAAATCTTACTTCTACCCAATTACATAACACTTCTAAAGAAACCTCATTTACATTGAGGGGAATATGTGAGAAGAGAAATACAATGAGTCAAGAGGTAATAGGCTGGACACGCAGGTCCAATTAAATAAATTCTAAATTTATTACAACAATTTCCAAAATTGCCCTCACCCATCTAATATCCATCCGATATACATTATTCATACATCACATCCAAGTATTCACACAAAGCATGTTATCAATCAATCTAATCCAATTAATTAATCTGAAATTAATGACCATCCAATGTTCAAACAACGATTTCATTTGAGCGAGTCCAACTCGTTTAAGAATAAGTACTCAAAGTACGAATTCTTGAATTATATTAAACTACAATATTAAATCCAATTTAATTTGTATTCAATACTAATTCTTTATTTAATTCCAAATTAAATAATTACACTTTATTAATGAGCCTTTGCGACTTAGATTCTAAATCTAATCTTAATGGGTCTCAAAGCCCAATTAACATCCAATGTCAATTTAATTAAAGTCTAATGGGCTTTCAATTAATTTATAAGGCATGGAATTTGGCAACTAAAACCCAATAAGGAATCACCCTTTTGCCAAAAATCAATTTAGGCCCATTAGGCCCAATTAAATTATAAAGGCCCAATTAATCATATTTGGACTTTATGGAAATGGTTTTAGGCCCAATTGGATCCAACCAATTAACCTAAACCAAACTTGGCCCAACCAAGCCCATTAAGCCCAAACACAACTTTATTAGCCCAATTCCAAATTTAGCCCAACCAATTTAATCACAATATTCCAAATATCACAATTAAATTATTTAAAGTGTATTAGCCATAATTAATTAGTCAAATTAACATTTCCAAAATACCAATTTACATAATTAATCATGCTTATCATCATCAACACATGTCCAACATTATTGAATCAAAAAATAAATTCATTTCCATGCTATATAGGTCACGACAATTTGGGGATTTTAAATCCGATGTCGATTTTAATCCAATTAAATCCTAAATCAATTTATCCCAAGTCTTTCAACTCATCCAATGATCAAAAAACAAAAATCACCATGACTTTAGGGCATACCAAACTTTCGGCCAAGCCAAACTTTTGGGGAAAAAATAATCCAATTCAATTTTCATCAAATTGATCACATATAACTCAAAGTTATCATCATTCAAGCATACTCAATAAAACGATTTTATCAAATCATGCTCAAATCAATTTTACCCAAATTTTACCCTAATTCCAATTTCATACTTAATAATGTCTCTGATACCATTGTTCGGTTTTCTAGGTCAAACCAAGATCATATTAAGGGATGAAAAGTGCGAATATAACAAAGTAAAGTTGCGGAAATACTCACTTTGATCGGCTTTTGGATGTGATGACAATAAAAAATTTCTGCTCCAAGCTTCTTTTATTTCTATGTTTCGGCCAAGGTCCCATTGTTGGATCTTCAAGCTCCAAGCTTTGTGAATGATTCCATGCTCAAGGGTTTGTTTCCCTATCACCTTTGAATTACCCCTTTAAGTGCTAGCTTTAGAAATTTTGCCATAAAATTTCCTTGTTCTTCCTTGTTGTTTTCGGCAAAGGAGAAACAAAAGAGAGAAAAATGGCTCAAAACCGAGAGTTGGAGGGAGAGAGAGAGAGAAGTTGTGTTGTTGTGTATTTATTTTCCTAAAACAAATACCATTTCCAAATTTTTCAAAAAAGTTTGGTACAAGTCTTTCACAAGTCAAGCTTGTGTAATAAACAATCAATCTCCAACAACTCACATCAACCAAAAAGTTGGAAAAAGTTGATTAGAGATTTTACTTGTGATGTGACTTGTGGGACCCACTTGATTCAAAACGCGAGTGGGCCCGCAACACATCCTGGGCTCCGGTTCACTAATTCCGAATTAACAAATTTTCCGTTGCGACGTAATTAAATCAAATTTAATTAAATAATTATGCCTAACAAAATTACTATTCACGTCGCTAGCGAATTAATTATAAATTAACTTGTTCTCCCGAATTAAAATCCAATTTTAATTCCGCGTCGAAATCTAATTTCGTTTAATATATCGAATATATTATTTTATCGATTAATTCCAAATTAATCGTTCTCTCTTTAAATAGTATTTTATCCCAGATAAAATATCTCCGTAATTAATCATAGATTAATTTTCTCTCTCTTATAATTAATCCCAGATTAATTATGTGCGAGTCATACGTCATCGGTGAATCTTCGGGAAGCGACCCATGAGATCCCCGGATATGTTGGCAGTAAATCCGGTCGTCGGACTATCCGAACACGTACGTACCTAGTACTATGTTTTTACCGATTTACAAGACATGGTTGGCTTCTAGCAAAGTACCGTGCCTACCCAATTCTCCAGAAATATTCTTAAAGGAATATATAATTTGTATCAGACGTAGTATACAAATTATTGCGTATTGGGATCCAGTATTTGATGTCACATGCTAGGCTTGGGGCTGGAATTGTGTCTACCCCGTACGAAGCATATGTCGGATCTCTAGTAACTAGTCTCTATAATCGGATAAACATGACATAGTCATATTATCCCGATAGCTGCAGCATATAAGAGCACCAGTTCCGTATCCTACGTGACCATCATCTCCATATGACTGAATTGATACTTCCATCTTGACATCACACCCAATACACTACGATTCTCAATATACCCAGAAGAGGCCTACACAGAACCTGTTAAAGCCATAGACGACCAAAACCAAAGTATATTGATTGTCACAAGTATTAGCGATGCAAGTCTCAGGTTAAGACCAAATACACCTACCCTGATTCGGACTTCCATAGACACATAGTCATACTACCAATGGAATTCCGAGGGGTCTATCCAGAGCGAAACTATTTCCGTACCATTGGTAAAAACAACCTCCTTTCACACTTGCATAAGTATCCAATACTTAAATATATGAGAACTATGCCGTTATGCTCACACAACGCGCACAAGTGCAATACTAGTCTATTCCGCATTATCGATGTCAAATCTCGATAATACTATGACTAGGGATATTTTAATGATTAAACCTTAGTGGATTAATATTGTCTCATATCTTATTAATCCGGTACTAATCATATGGACTTTTATCATTTATGTATCTTGGTAATCCAATTACAAATGATAAAAGAGCAATTTCCTTTGTCACATAGTTAATTTGTACAACAACACCATGTTCTGTACAAATAGTGATGCTATGGGTCATAATTGTCCAAACACTTAGGACTTCTTAGCTTGCTGATGTTGTCTACTAATGACGCTGGTACTCAAAATGTTGTTTTTGGGTATATACCTAGTGGTCCTCCTCAATTGTTAAAGATTTAGGTTTAATACACTTTTTTCTTTTGCTTTCAAGGGTCGTTACTCAAATACATGCAAATATTCCGTACGTTGAGAATTTATTTGCTATGCCAATTACAACTTTGCAATAACTTATCTCTTTTATTCCGTATTATGAGCCAAATCTACCAAACCACCTATACCCGTGGCTAAAAACCGTCCCAAACCCGTAGTGGTTTGGTCAACTTAGACTAGGGCTGGGTACTTATATGATTACCTGACAAAAATTACCTCGTTGTTACTTACTTTGTCTTTACTTATTAAGTATTCTCTCCAACCTTCGTTGCACCTTAACAACTTTACTTCCTAACTTTTTCTTAGCACTATTTCCATCCTCTACTTTATTCTACTATCTACTGAGAAATTTCTTGGTCTATGTCTCTGTCTTTTTACCTGAGGAATATCTTCTTTCTTTACATCCCATCATTTCATCAAACCTTGGTTTCTTGGAATCTTGGTTATTACTTGACTACTACTCTATTTTTGTATTGCTTTAACTTAACAATTTCTTTCCTGACTCTTTTACTCAGAACTATCTCTCACTTTTGTTTCGTCCTTGATCTACATCTAATGGTCTTATGTTTTTGGTCTTCTTTTACTATACTTTCACTTACTCCCGGGAACATCTTGAAGCAACCCTAAGGGTCCGTATCTGCAATTGTTGTCCAATGAGGGTTAGAAAGGTGGGGGTTTATCCTGAGACCTTCCCGCTTATTGTGGGATCAAAACGGGGTTTACCGCTATGCCTATGATGTTCGGCGACCACGACACTGTTGGGCTCGCAGCCCGTAGAGAGTACGAATTAGCCCACGGGGGACTAAACTAGAGAATAAAGGAGTCGCCACCCAGTGTGACTTGGGAAAGATTTAAGGCCGCACTCACTCCTCGCAAGGGAAGACCTCAAACCGTTGGGTTCAGAATGGTCTCTTACTTATGCCAGTATAATGGACGGGTTCACACAATGATATAGCCAAGTCTTAATGCAATTCGTGTATAAGAGCGAATAAAAATGTAATAACATACCTAACCAAAATAATAATCTCAATAATATAGTTCCAAAAGCATATTAAATTAAGAAATACGAGATGCGGTAACGAAAATTATAATAAATAATCAAAAGCAGGAAAAATGTCAATAAATAAATAGCAAACAAAAAAGGGGGTTAATCACACATATATGAGTATTTCCCGAGTGGCACTTGGAGTTGTATCCCAAGTACAAACCGCACTACCGTCCATTTGGATTCGGCTACTGAATTTACGTCTAGGTTTCCATCCGATATACCGTAAGGGATAATAGCATACATAATCATCAATGCAATGTAAATAGACATAAAAATAGACAAGAAAACATATAACAATGTTGATAAGTGCATGAAAATGTACTTTGAAACACCACTTATCTGGGTTTATTGTTAAGTACTTAGTTATATATTTTATATTTTATTACATAATTTCTATTGTTATATTAATTTAGAAATATTTATTATTTACACTAATTTAGTGATTTTTATTTGTAGGAATATTAATACATGGATCCTGGGATAATTACAAGTGTTTAGGGATTCATAGGACGCACACGGGAACCGAAAACACGAAGAGCGAAGATTGAATTGGCGCCGCGGCGGCACAATCCCATATAAAATCCAGGGAGTAAGGCGCCACGGCGCCATTTGCTGAGAAAGTGAGAAAGATGGCGTGACAAGGAGAAGTTTGCGTGGGCCCATGATGAGTTGTGTCATGCAATTGTTCAATAGAATTAGGTTTGCTGAGAAAGTGGCCTGAATAAGTAATTAAAAAAAAGAAATAAAGTTGTGCCATAATTGTTGACTAAAGAAAAGTGGGGCCGAGAGGAATTAGAAAGCAAAAAAAAAGGGCTTTGACCGAACAAGACACGTGGGCCCCAAAAATTACTTTAGGGTTATAATGAAAGCCATGCAGCATGAATATAAAAGGGTTGCTACGAGAGAGAGAAAAGGGCTGCTGTGTGCGCATAAAAAAATAAACAAGACAGCAGGCTGCGCATATAAGAAGAGGCAGTTCTGCCGAGAAGAAAAAGCAGAATCTGCAGTGCCGAGAAGCAGCCAGGGAGCATTGACGATGAACTACGTGATGTTTCTGCAACCCATCACCATTATTTCTTCATTCGGCATGCGGAACTAACCCCCTAAAGCAAAGCTAAGGGCGAACTCTTGTACTCTATTCTCTTATTTTATTATTTGATTCATGGATGATTTTGATTGTTTAATATAATTATTATTTTATTCTTCTCATTATTCTTTTGAGTATTTTAATTTGAAAACTTATTTTATTAATTGACATATAGATTCAGTCATGCTTTTTCTATGTGTTATTAGTGAAATTGGTCGATATTGGTAAAGGTTGTTTTGCGAGTTCATCATTTGCTGCAGTATTGCCTGAGGGTATACTGTCGTCGCTGGATAGGTTGTAACGATAACCTTGTGAGTTGTGAACGTAGAGAAGATAAAATAGTAATTACCTTAGAACTTTGAATTGAGTAGAATTGAATATCCTCCAATTGTGGGTTTGGGACGTGAAACCCTCAGTTCCGTAATAAAATTAATTAATAACAGGATAGGAATAATAGGTACAAGAGGGAACCCGGACGCTTTGCTATCTTTCTCCATTGATAAAACCCTTTAAGCTTTCGTAATCTTTAATTTACTTGCAATTTAATCTCTTCTTTAATTAAGTTACCGTTAATGCTTTTGATTGAGTGAATCAGTTTCATTGTAACCATCTCTCTGAGGAATCGACACCCCAACTGTACTGCGATAACCGCGAGATATATTTGGGCGTAATCAAAATTTGGCGCCGTTGCCGGGGAGACGGTTTACAAGCAAAATGACCAGGTTTGCTTAGTCAATAACGAAGCGGTAACTTCGTTCCATTTTTTTAGTTTTTTTTTTATTTTATTCATTTATTATTCGCATATTTATTTTCTTTTAGTATTTTAGTATTTTATTTCTATTTTAGCTTTAGTTAGATTTTGAGTTTTAGTTTATTCTTTTTATTTATTTATTTGTTTTTTTTTTATTTTATTTCTCGTATTATTTGAACTTCAATTACATGTCTAGACGTAGGGATATATTTGGTAGATTCGTTAGAGTTGAAGAAGAAAGCTCAGACTCTGAGAATATTTTTGAAAATCCATTCTCCACACCATCTGCGTCTAGCGCACATAACATGAGTGAATACGAGAGACCACCTAGGAGGACTCTTGAAGAGTACCGTCACCCAACTCGCATAGCTACACCTTCGTGCATCATGTTTCCTCCTAATGCACCACACATAGACTTTAGGCCTGGAATGATACAGTATCTTCCAACTTTTCACGGTTTAGAGAGCGAAAATCCTTACGTGCATATTAGAGAGTTTGAAGAGGTAGTAGCAACCTTCCATGACCATTTTGGGACTACCGACATAATTAGACTTAAGTTCTTCCCCTTTGCCCTTAAGGATAGAGCTAAGAGTTGGTTGTATTCTTTAAGACCTAGGTCAATAGGATCGTGGGGCGAGATGACCCGGGCATTCTTTGACAAATATTTCCCACACCACAAGACAGATGCCCTTAAAAAAAAAATCTCCACCTTTTCCCAGAAAGACAGTGAGACCCTTTACCAAACATGGGAAAGGTATAAAGAGTTGCTAGCTAGTTGTCCCCACCATGGATTTGAGAGTTGGCGGTTAGTTAGTTACTTTTATGATGGATTGACACCTAGGGAGCGCCAATTCGTTGAGACGATGTGTAACGGTGAGTTTATCCGAAAGGATCCTGATGAAGCCCTTGAGTACCTAGATGACCTAGCTAAGAAGTCTCATACCTGGACTGGACCTAATTCCATGGATAACACTGATAGGACACACCTCACTCCTCCTAGCAGAAGCTTACAACATTTTAGGGAAGAGGATGGTCTTAAGGCACAGGTTGAGCTATTGACCAAGCAGATAGAAGCCTTAAAAGCCAGAGATAGAAAGACTATATATTCAGTAGCCCAGCTAGAATCCCAAGAGCGCCCTGTGTATGATGAGATTAGGGGACCATGTGAGGAACAATGCCATAACGTAGGGATGTACCAGAAGTCTTATACCCCATACCCGTCTACCTATAATCCTAGTTGGAGGAACCATCCCAACCTTAGTTGGAAGCATGATTTCCATCAGCCGAGTCAAACAGCACCACCCAGAGGATATAGTACCCCTCAGTATCACACACCTATGGTTCCTAGAAATTCTTTAGAGGATACAGTGCAAGCATTTGTGGAAGCCCAGAAGGTGATTGTGGAAGCCCAAAATAAAATAAATCAAAGGTTTGAGTCATTGATAGCTCAAGTAGTTGAAGATAATAGAGAGATTAAGAGTCAGATCTCTAGGTTAACTAATGTCTTGAGTGTGCACGAACAAGAAAAATTCCCATCTCAGGCTCAACCAAATCCACAAAGCCAACACATGGCACAGGCTAATCACGAAACAACTAATGTGAAAGGTGTTAATGCTATATTCACTAGAAGTGGTAAAGAGGTAGAGACACATGATACTCCCAAAACTGTAGGAGACCCTAAAGATATTGATACCAACACCCCACAAGAAGATCCAGAGCCACCTTACCAGGTTAGAGTACCATTTCCTCAAGCCCTTAGGCCCACTACCAGAGCTGCGGACCCAAACGGTGAGATCCTAGAACATCTTAAGCAAGTAAAGATCAACCTGCCCTTATTACATGTAATCAAACAGGTTCCCACATACGCTAAGGTTTTAAAGGATCTATGCACTATGAAGAAGAAGCATAATGTGAAAAAGACTGCATTCTTGACAGAGCAGGCAAGTGCAGTAATTGCACAGAGGACTCCGCCAAAGTATAAAGATCCAGTATGTCCTACCATAACCTGCCACATTGGCACCCATGAGTTTGGTCAAGCATTATTAGATTTAGGTGCTAGTGTTAATCTCATGCCATATTCGATTTATGTGCAGTTAGGGCTTGGCGAGATTAAACCTACATCAGTAGCTTTACAATTAGCTGACCGATCCATTAGAACACCACGGGGAGTAGTCGAGGATGTCTTAGTTCAAATTGATAAATTCTACTACCCCGTTGACTTCCTAATTTTAGACACTCAGTCTGTGGTTAACGCTGAGTCCAAAATTCCACTTATCTTAGGTAGACCTTTTCTTGCCACAGCTAATGCTCTTATCAATTGCAGGAACGGCCTAATGAAGCTATCATTTGGAAATATGACTTTAGAGGTGAATATTTTTCATGTTGAAAAACAACCACGGGATGATGATGAGTGTCAAGGTACATACATGGTCGAAGCAGTCCGGCCAGAAACAGCTCCTCTACAACTTGAATCAAATCCTCCTGCAGTGAAAGTGATCCCAAAGAATCGTAAAAGGAAGAAAATAAGAGCTCGTGTTCAATTGAAGATGATACCTGGAAAGTTAAAAATGGGGTTGAATCAACTTTTTCGTATGCGCAGTCAAGACTTTCAGCCACCTGACCCTGGAGGATCCGTGGATACACTGCCACAGCTAGACATAAATTCCCTCTTGTGCCTTCATCAGCACGCTCGATGGAAACCACCATGACAACTTGAGTGTTTGCGTCTGGCTGAAGACGTTAAACTTAGCGCTAGCGGGGAGGCAACCCTTACATCTGCATTTACTTATTTCATTTTATTTCATTATTTAATTTAGTTTTATTTTATTGTGTGCTAATTGCATGTTTTATTTTTATTGTTTGCATAACCTACACAACCACACAGCTAAGTCTCACCAGCAGGAACCTGATCAACTCCGCGCCTGGTAGTGTTGTTCCTTAATCTTTTTTTTTTACATTTATCTTACATTGAGGACAATGCAAGTTTTAAGTGTGGGGGTGTATGCATGCGCATGAAAGCCTGTCTTAAATACATTTATTATTAAAAAAAAATTGTTTGTTTTTAGTCTTTGATAGTTAAACATAGGTCCTATGATGATATTGTTTGTGTTAGGATGAAATCTTAGAAACGATAAGTCCTTTAATGTACTGTTATCTGATGAATTGAGTAGTTTATCTATGTTAGACTCGTAAGCACTTAATTATGGGTTTCTAGCAGTGGAAGCCTGAGTAGTTAGCAAGATGACTAGTTGAAGAAATTGCATGTCGATGAATGACCGTTTGCTTAGATGTCTATCCTGATTTGCTTGTGTTATGACATATGGTATGATTGAAAATAAAAAGAAAAAGTCTCTGAAGAATGAAAATAAACCACCTATAACCGATAAGCGTGAAGCTACCCATGGGCGAGTATTAGGACCACCATGAGGAGAAATGCTACCTTAAAGGGTAGGTGTGTTGAAAGAAAAAAATTGGCAAAAGAGAGAAAAGAAAAAAATTCAAAAGAAAAGCAACCGGAGACAAGAAAGAAAAAAAAAAGAAATCATACCATATTGAGCACACATAAAACCAACTACAGTGCTTAATTGAGATATCTAGGTTGGTTTGACCCCTCGATCCCAATTTTTAAACGAAATCATTGAGTTGGCTTACTTAGGAATAAAGCTGTGAACAAACGTTAGCACACACACACTTTGAGTCTAGCTTAGATGATTTATTCAAAGATTTAGATTTGAGTTACGTTGAGTACTTTGAAGGTTCTTCGGTTTCATTACTAAGCATTCTCTGAGGATAAAATTATGTGAATCTATTGGGACTATTTAATTTTTATTTTTGCATGATTGCGTGTTTTAAATGACGTTTGTGGGTATCGTCGCTGTAAGCCCTCACGAGACTACAACTCGTCCACTAGGGACACCTAGGGGTTCAAAGGCTTGTTGCATACGCTAAATGCAATCGTGATCCCTACGAAAGTGGCTTAGGTAGTTTTATTTATTTAGTTCTTATTTTAATTTTGCGCTTGAATTGCTAGGGACAAGCAATAAGCTGGTTGGGGGTTGTGATAAGTGCATGAAAATGTACTTTGAAACACCACTTATCTGGGTTTATTGTTAAGTACTTAGTTATATATTTTATATTTTATTACATAATTTCTATTGTTATATTAATTTAGAAATATTTATTATTTACACTAATTTAGTGATTTTTATTTGTAAGAATATTAATACATGGATCCTGGGATAATTATAAGTGTTTAGGGATGCATAGGACGCACACCGGAACCGAAAACACGAAGAGCGAAGATTGAATTGGCGCCGCGGCGGCACAATCCCATATAAAATCCAGGGAGTAAGGCGCCACGGCGCCATTTGCTGAGAAAGTGAGAAAGATGGCGTGACAAGGAGAAGTTTGCGTGGGCCCATGATGAGTTGTGTCATGCAATTGTTCAATAGAATTAGGTTTGCTGAGAAAGTGGCCTGAATAAGTAATTAAAAAAAAGAAATAAAGTTGTGCCATAATTGTTGACTAAAGAAAAGTGGGGCCGAGAGGAATTAGAAAGCAAAAAAAAGGGCTTTGACCGAACAAGACACGTGGGCCCCAAAAATTACTTTAGGGTTATTATGAAAGCCATGCAGCATGAATATAAAAGGGTTGCTACGAGAGAGAGAAAAGGGCTGCTGTGTGCGCATAAAAAAATAAACAAGACAGCAGGCTGCGCATATAAGAAGAGGCAGTTCTGCCGAGAAGAAAAAGCAGAATCTGCAGTGCCGAGAAGCAGCCAGGGAGCATTGACGATGAACTACGTGATTTTTCTGCAACCCATCACCATTATTTCTTCATTCGGCATGCGGAACTAACCCCCTAAAGCAAAGCTAAGGGCGAACTCTTGTACTCTATTCTCTTATTTTATTATTTGATTCATGGATGATTTTGATTGTTTAATATAATTATTATTTTATTCTTCTCATTATTCTTTTGAGTATTTTAATTTGAAAACTTATTTTATTAATTGACATATAGATTCAGTCATGCTTTTTCTATGTGTTATTAGTGAAATTGGTCGATATTGGTAAAGGTTGTTTTGCGAGTTCATCCTTTGCTGCAGTATTGCCTGAGGGTATACTGTCGTCGCTGGATAGGTTGTAACGATAACCTTGTAATCAAATGTATATAAGTATAATCATCAACATGAACAAAAAATAAATAAAATAAAGACGAATTAATAAAACAACAATAAAAGTGAATAAATAGATAAATAATGATAAATAAGGAAATGCCAAAGAAAGAAAAATTGTGACCAGAAATTTGGCCGTCTTTGATGTAAGACTTCGCATACCCGGTTGGATGTATTTCACGTCCAGCCCGACATGCAGCGTCCAGAACTATAAAAATAAATATAGCAAGGGTGCCCTCAGGTCTTACCTTTTAAGTTGCTTTCTCGGAAGTGCGTTAGGCCGTCGCTGGAAGGATTGCTGGTTCGCTGATTGTTGTTTCGGGTTGCTGGTTCACTGTTTTCTGGTTACTAGTTCATGAGTTTTTTGGCTGCTGTTTGCATTGCTTTTGGTCACTATTTGTGCTGCTTCTGGTCGCTGTTTGTACTGCTTCTGGTTACTATTTGTGCTGCTCCTGGTCTCTGCTTCGCTGTTTCTCCTCTTTGCTGTTTTGGTTATTTTTCTCAGTGGTTGGCTGGTTGATTTTCTTGGTGGTTGGCTTTTTTTTTTGGTTTGCTGGCTGTTTTTTTCGATTTCTTTCTCTCTGTTTCTCGAATTCTTTGTTGTTGTTTTCTCTATATTTTTCGATGATCTTAGGGTTTTTTTCTTCCAGTTGCCACTCACTCCCCTTTTTTTGTGTCAAGATTTGGTCCCTTTTATAATGATTTGAAAGGATCTCCAAATGAGGAAATAAATCATGTTTATGTGGGAAATATATTATAAAGTTATTTTGGGAATAAAATCTTGTAAATTTGGTGATGAGGAGATCTCAAATCTTGTTAAATTGGTAAAGATGAGATCCCAATATCTCATTAAATTGGAAAGTGTTGATGAGTGGATTTGGGCGTACATGGGGGCTTTGGGCTGCATGGGCCGATTACATTGGTTGCATGGGCTTGTCCGAGGCTAAGGTTTGAAGCAGAGGTTGACTGAGTGAATTCGAGGCTGGATAGTGAGTTTGAATCCGATGAGGAGCTAATTTTTGAGGTTTTATTTCCTTTCGGCGTTCATTTTTTCACAACTTCCCCAACTTTTCAGGTAGTGCCTCCATACGAGGCTCATCATCGGGCTCATACAAAAATACAATGTCCACAGTCACTCCCTCTTTGACGGGGCTTGTGAAGTGTGTGATAGTAACAATCCTATCAAAGTCATGCATGTATTTTTACTTACCTGGTTCGTCGGCCGTTGCCGGACTTACCTGTTGTTTCGCTACTTTTATGAGGTGCTTCGACCTCTGGGATTTATTCCCGAGCCATACCAGGTGTGAGATGCTTCGATCTCTTTCGAACTAAGTTGAGTTGATGGCGAGGCGTTTCAACCCATGGGATTCATTCCCGAACCATGAAGGGTGTGAGATGCTTCGATATCTGGGATTCATTCCCGAACTAAGTTCAATTGATGTCGAGGTACTTTGACCCATGGGATTTATTCCCGAACCATACTGGGTGTGAGATGTCTCGATCTTTGGAATTCATTCCCGAACTAAGTTGAGTTGATGGTGAGGTGCTTCGACCCCTGGGATTCATTCCCGAACCATGCTAGGTTGAGATGCTTCAATCTATGGGATTCATTCTCGAACTAAGTTGAGTTGATGCGAGGTACTTCGACCCCTGGGATTCATTCCCGAACCATGCTGGGTGTGAGATGCTTCGATCTTTGGGATTCATTCTCGAACTAAGTTGAGTTGATGGCGAGGTGCTTCGACCCCTGTGATTCATTCCCGAACCATACTGGGTGTGAGATGCTTCGATCTCTGGGATTCATTCCCAAACTGACGGTGAGGAGCTTCGACCCCTGGGATTCATTCTCGAACCGTATTGGGTGTGAGATGCTTCGATCTCTGTGATTCATTCCCGAACTAAGTTGAGTTGATGGCGAGGTGCTTCGACCCCTGTGATTCATTCCTGAACATTGCTGTGTGTGAGATGCTTCGATCTCTGGGATTTATTACCAAACTGTCGGTGAGGCGCTTCGACCCATGGGATTCATTCCGAACCATTCTGGGTGTGAGATGCTTCGATCTCTGGGATTCATTCCCGAACTAAGTTGAGTTGATGGCGAGGTGCTTCGACCCCTGGGATTAATTCCCGAACCATACTGGGTGTGGGATGCTTCGATTTCTGGGATTCATTCCCGAACTAACGGCGAGACACTTCGACCCCTAGGATTCATTCCCGAACCGTGCTGTGGGTGAGATGCTTCGATCTTTGAGATTCATTCTCGAACTGACGGTGAGGCGCTTCGACCCCTAGGATTCATTCCCGAACCATACTAGGTGTGAGATGCTTCAAACTTTGGGATTCATTCCCGAACTGTTGATAATGTGGGCCTTGACCCTGATCCATCCTCATTCTCGAGGCTCTTTGCTCGTCCTTATTCCCGAGGTTTTTCTCCATTCTCGGAGTTCCTCTCCATTCTCGGAGTTCTTCGTCCTCATTCCTGAGGTTCCTCTCCATTTTTGGAGTTTCTCTTTCTTGCCGTTTTTTCTTTTTCTTCAAAGCCTGCGAACACAAAACATAAATTATGTGTTTGCGATATGTGTGCATGTATGCATGGATGCATTCCCTATTTCAATGGGGTTTCTCTGTCCTATTGGCTTAATGTCATCCTTGGTTAGGCCTTCCATGCGCTAGAGGGTTTTCTTCACCCATGTAGGAATCTTTTTGGCCTTTGGTGCCCCTTTATCTATAAAAAGCTTTGGTCGCCCCTTTGGCCTGCTTACAGTTTCCTTCTACCTATTCTCCTCCAGTGATTGCTCAGTTCTCTTTGGTCCCATGGCTCAAGATCCCGTTGTGTCTCTTATTCGCGGGGTGGTAGACTGGTCATCCCCAGATCTGGATCAGCTTTTTTCTCTCCGCTACCTGCACCGGGTCAATGTGGATTATGCTTTTTTGAAAGCGGCCTCATCCTTTTGGGATACTGAAAATCACGTCTTCCGATTCCCAGTTTTCGAAATATGCCCTCTCCCTGAGGAGTTTACTACCATTCTCGGCTTGCATTTGTCTATTACTACCCTTCTAGGATACCAAAAATCATGTCTTCTGATTCCCGTCGCTTTCCTTTGCTGTCCTGAAGATGTAGAAAAGGTACTTGTTGGACAATTATGACCCATAGCATCACTATTTGTACAGATCATGGTGTTGTTGTACAAATTAACTATGTGACAAATGAAATTGCCCTTTTATCATTTGTAATTAGATTACCTAGATGTATAAATAATAGAGGGTCCATATGATTAGTTCCGAATTGAGACGATATGAGACAGTATCAATCCATGAAGGTTTAATCATTAAATATCCCTAGTCAGAGTATTATCGAGATTGGACATCGATAATGCGTAAAAGACTAGTATTACACTTGTGCGCGTTGTGGGAGCATAACTGCATCGTTCCAAAAGCCTAAAACCGTAAGTCACTAAACAAGAGAGAGAAAGTGATGCTTTTATATATCATAGGTTGAGATGCTTCAATCTATGGGATTCATTCTCGAACTAAGTTGAGTTGATGCGATGTACTTCGACCCCTGGGATTCATTCCCGAACCATGCTGGGTGTGAGATGCTTCGATCTTTGGGATTCATTCTCGAACTAAGTTGAGTTGATGGCGAGGTGCTTCGACCCCTGTGATTCATTCCCGAACCATACTGGGTGTGAGATGCTTCGATCTCTGGGATTCATTCCCAAACTGACGGTGAGGAGCTTCGACCCCTGGGATTCATTCTCGAACCGTATTGGGTGTGAGATGCTTCGATCTCTGTGATTCATTCCCGAACTAAGTTGAGTTGATGGCGAGGTGCTTCGACCCCTGTGATTCATTCCTGAACATTGCTGTGTGTGAGATGCTTCGATCTCTGGGATTTATTACCAAACTGTCGGTGAGGCGCTTCAACCCATGGGATTCATTTCGAACCATTCTGGGTGTGAGATGCTTCGATCTCTGGGATTCATTCCCGAACTAAGTTGAGTTTATGGTGAGGTGCTTCGACCCTTGGGATTAATTCCCGAACCATACTGGGTGTGGGATGCTTCGATTTCTGGGATTCATTCCCGAACTAACGGCGAGACACTTCGACCCCTAGGATTCATTCCCGAACCGTGCTGGGGGTGAGATGCTTCGATCTTTGAGATTCATTCTCGAACTGACGGTGAGGCGCTTCGACCCCTAGGATTCATTCCCGAACCATACTAGGTGTGAGATGCTTCAAACTTTGGGATTCATTCCCGAACTGTTGATAATGTGGGCCTTGACCCTGATCCATCCTCATTCTCGAGGCTCTTTGCTCGTCCTTATTCCCGAGGTTTTTCTCCATTCTCGGAGTTCCTCTCCATTCTCGGAGTTCTTCGTCCTCATTCCTGAGGTTCCTCTCCATTTTTGGAGTTTCTCTTCTTGCCGTTTTTTCTTTTTCTTCAAAGCCTGCGAACACAAAACATAAATTATGTGTTTGCGATATGTGTGCATGTATGCATGGATGCATTCCCTATTTCAATGGGGTTTCTCTGTCCTATTGGCTTAATGTCATCCTTGGTTAGGCCTTCCATGCGCTAGAGGGTTTTCTTCACCCATTTAGGAATCTTTTTGGCCTTTGGTGCCCCTTTGTCTATAAAAAGCTTTGGTCGCCCCTTTGGCCTGCTTACAGTTTCCTTCTACCTATTCTCCTCCAGTGATTGCTCAGTTCTCTTTGGTCCCATGGCTCAAGATCCCGTTGTGTCTCTTATTCGCGGGGTGGTAGACTGGTCATCCCCAGATCTGGATCAGCTTTTTTCTCTCCGCCACCTGCACCGGGTCAATGTGGATTATGCTTTTTTGAAAGCGGCCTCATCCTTTTGGGATACTGAAAATCACGTCTTCCGATTCCCAGTTTTCGAAATATGCCATCTCCCTGAGGAGTTTACTACCATTCTCGGCTTGCATTTGTCTATTACTACCCTTCTAGGATACCAAAAATCATGTCTTCTGATTCCCGTCGCTTTCCTTTGCTGTCCTGAAGATGTAGAAAAGGTACTTGTTGGACAATTATGACCCATAGCATCACTATTTGTACAGATCATGGTGTTGTTGTACAAATTAACTATGTGACAAATGAAATTGCCCTTTTATCATTTGTAATTAGATTACCTAGATGTATAAATAATAGAGGGTACATATGATTAGTTCCGAATTGAGATGATATGAGACAGTATCAATCCATGAAGGTTTAATCATTAAATATCCCTAGTCAGAGTATTATCGAGATTGGACATCGATAATGCGTAAAAGACTAGTATTACACTTGTGCGCGTTGTGGGAGCATAACTGCATCGTTCCAAAAGCCTAAAACCGTAAGTCACTAAACAAGAGAGAGAAAGTGATGCTTTTATATATCATTTTATTTTTCTTTATTTACCAAGTAATATAAAATAAAAGGATATACAAAAATTTAATTAAAAAAGTCAAAAAGCAAAAGCAAAAGCTTTCAACTTTTCACCCATCACTTCTACTTTTTACATCAAGTCACTTCACTTTAATAAAGTGACAACATATCATATCACATCACTCAAAGTGACAAGTGATTTGACAATTGATGCGACTAGCGATTTGACGCTCGATTTGACTTGCGTGCCGCACTCGAATTCGAAATGCGATTGTGCTCGCAAATAATCTCGGGCTCGGGTTCGTTAATTCCAAAGTAACGAATTTTGCGTCGCGTCGTAATTAAATGATCACGCCTAGCGAAATCACTATTCACGTCGCTAACGAATTAATTCTAAATTAATTCGTTCGCCCGAATTAAAATCCAATTTTAATTTCGCGTCGAAATCCAATTTCTAATAATATATCAAATATATTATTTTATTGATTAATTCCAAATTAATTGTTCTCTCTCTTTAATTAATATTTTATCCCAGATAAAATATCTCCGCAATTAATCCCAGATTAATTTTCTCTCTCTTCTAATTAATCCTAGATTAATTAAATGCGAGTTATACATCATCGGTGAATCTTCAGGAAGCGACCCATGAGATCTCCGGATATGTTGGCAGTAAGTACGGTCGTCGGATTATCCGAACACGTAAGTACCTCGTACTACATTTATACCGATTTACAAGACAAGGTTGGCTTCTAGCAAAGCGCCATGCCTACCCAATTCTCCAGAAATATTCTTACAGGAATATATAGATCTGTATCAAGCGTAGTATACCGTAGTATTGTGTATATCGGCCCAGTATCGGATAGTCACGTGCTATGGCTGGGGCTGGATAAGTGTCTGCCCCGTCCGAAGCACATGTCGGATGTCTGGTAACTAGTCTCTATAATCGGATATGCATGACCTAGTCATAATATCCCGATGGTTGCGCAACACTCAAGAGCACTAGTACCATATCCTGCGTGACATCATCTCCAATATGACTGAATTGATACTTCTGTCTTGACATCACACCCAATACACTACGACTCTCTGATAAACCCAGAAGCGGTGTACGCAGAACCGGTTAAAGCCCTGTACCACCAAGACCAAAGTCTACCGATTATCGCAAGTATTAGCGATGTAAGTCTCAGGTTAAGACTATACACACCTACCCTGATTTCGGCCTCCCATAGACATATAGTCATAATACCAATGGGATTCCGAGGGGTCTATCCAGAGCGAAGCTGTTTCCCGTACCATCGGTGAAACACGACCTCCTATCGCACTTGCATAAGTATCCAACACTTATATATATGAGAACTATGCCGTTGTGCCCTCACAACGCGCACAAGTGCAATACTAGCCTATTCCGCATTATCGATGTCCTGTCTCGATAATACTCCGGCTAGGGATATTTAATGATTAATCCTTCGGGGATTGATACTGTCTCATATCATTCTCAATCCAGGAACTAATCATATGGACCTCTCTTCATTTATACATTTATGGTGATCTAATCACAAATGATGAGAGTGCAATTTCCTTGTCACATAGTTAATTTGTACAACAACACCGTGATCTGTACAAATAGTGACGCTATGGGTCATTTTGTCCAACAACATCAACTAGTATCCAAACTTGTTGATATACATGGAATCCATTTCGGACTCATGACACTTTGTCATAATAGGGAGTCGATACCTTGTATCACTACCTTATACGTAGTCAGTTGGTATACCTTAAAAGATTAACATCTTTATGAGGTGAGATCAGAAACCCATACCCTAGGTTGTTTTCTGACTCTCTCCGATCTACGCGGTTCTTGTGTATTCGAAGATTAATGGTATAAATTCATCATTGATGAACTATATGTGTTCCATTAAGGATTTCGTGCCTCGAACAGTATTACTCCAATTTTCATCGAGTATCACCATCCTCCCACTGACCACTGCATATCGGTATTCCTCTTAGGAAAACCGCATGGTGAGCAACAATCATATTGTTCTCATGTGAGATTTATAAGTACTATACTTATGGTTTCCTTTAGGATAACCAATTTGGCACTTATCCAATTTAGGTTTTAGTTTGGTATTATCCAAACATATGCCTAGCATCCCAAATGGTCAGGAATGAGAAACCCGGTTTCTTTCATGTTCATATCTAATATGATATTTGTCAAACAAATTATTAATAGAACTTATTCTAAATAAGTTATTGCACTGTTAAAACTTATCTGTTGAAGGAAATGGTAGCTCAGAACGACTCATGATTAGCCTTATCATGTCTAACATGATTCGGTTAATCCGTTCGGACACACCGTCACTTTGACGTGTTCCGGGAGGAGTCCTCATTTGAAAGAATACTATACTCTTTCAAGTATATAAGAAACTTATTGCTTAAGTATTTTCCATTACGGTCTTACCGTGACGGTATAATACTATAGCCGATCTGTTTGTCTATTTCGTGTCGAAACTCTAAAAGTTTCCGATTTGTGTTCTTCAAAAGAAACACATAACCATAACGTGATGCCACATCCGTTAAGGTCACGAAACATTCATATCTACATCTAGCCTAGCTAGACATGGGCCCATTTGCTTCATTATGAACTAGGGCTAATAGATCGGTGGCATTTACACTTTTACTAAGTAAATAGTGTTTTAGGCACATTGCCCATTAAACTAGATTCGTAGACTTTATTTGATTGGAATCAAAACAGTCCGAGTACCCACACTTCGAAAGTGTGGATATACGAGTCTTGTTCGATTGTGTCCCAGACAACAATGCCATAATTAGTTTCTTCTGATCAAATCACTTTGAGCTATTTGTTTTTCATTATATATATTTGAGATTTATTTATATTCAAAATATAAATTCTGTTATTCACATCTAATGTGTTTATCTCAATATCATCCTTATATAATAAAACATTTTTGTGTTCTAAAATATAAAGGTTCACCCGCAGTGGGTTAAACACTGATAAAGAGATAATGTATCTAGTCAAACTAGTTACATTATAACAGTTCTCTAATCCTGCTCATAGCAGATTCTGAACATCAATACATATATTTTATGTACCACACTAAGTATTTAAAATCCAATTTCAATACTAGTAATGGACATAATTTTGACAAACATTTTTAAAGTCAGAGCCTTGCCCTATCTTTAATTCCTTCGTGTCTGCCATATCCAAATGGTAGTCACTTTGGTATATGTCAATTATCATTTTCAATATTTTAGGAACCTTAGGCCAAGCCTTGGGTTTTTAGAATATCGAAACGATGTGCACCTCGTGCTACATGCCCAATTGCAAACTTTGACTTTATCTCCTCTAGAATAGTCAATTAATTCTCCAAGAATTATAAATTGCAATTTTAATACTTCTTAAATCTAAAATTAGATTTATGACAAGTATATTAAATTAAGCATTAAAGTCATCATCACATAAATCTTCCAAAGATTTTATGCTCTACTTATTTTGCTTAATTTTGGGCGTAAGGTATAATAAGTTATTTTATCAAATAAAGTAACCTATTATTTATTCCCAATTTGAAAATTAAATCATTTAAAATATTTTAATCCCAGATTATATTTTAAATATCCAACTTTTCAATTTTATCTTGATTACAATAGTCCAACTATTTAATCAACGATTAGTGGTACTATATATATTATAATGATTATAATAGTCCAACTATATAATCAAATATAATCCAAATTAATTAACCTCAATTACATTGATTACTATAATCCAATTATAAAATCAACTGTAAACTGAAATTAATTAATTCAAATATATTGATTAATATAATCCAATTATATATAATCAAGTATAATACAGTCCAATTGTTTATTAAAACAACAATTTAAATATTATTCCAACTAACATTTAATTTATATTGACGAATGATATTTGTTTGAGCGTGTATGGTGAGTAATTGAACGAATATTGCAAATTCAATTCTTGCCTCCCACTATTTTTCGGCGAGCCTCTAACTCTCTGTCGAGTACTCGGGAAACCGTGTTTCCTAGTGGGCTAGGATCCCGTTAAATATCACACAATCTTGACTTTGGCCAATAAATTGTATGATAATTAACTAGGTAGATCTCTAAGATCAATTGGATCCAATCCAATTCCTAGATCCAGTAGGTGGACATCCAAGTCCTAAACATATATCATATATATGCCTATATATCCAATATATACCCTAACCTATTTCCTCTGAATCAACTAGGCCTTGACTTTGGCACAACAAACCTAGTGATCCCAGTCAAGCGTGGACCCATTGACCATGGAAGCTTCGTAATCAATGTTGTTGGACAAGAAGTGGTCTTGACTTTGGCCAACAAACCACAACTTGGACAAGACACCAATATGGAACAAAGCCTCGTGATTCAAACACATCTTCGACAGACAAAGGGCTTGACTTTGGCCAACAACCCAATGCCGTCTCGGATCTTGAGTGAGAATCACTCAATGGAAGGAAAAGACGCATGATATTTAATGAGGGCTTTTCGCGTGCAAATTGGCAACCAATTTATTATCTTTGTTAAGGTCTCATCATCATACACCCTTAAACATGCATTCTAAACACATAATAAAGCGCATATGATAAATAATAATGATATACGGATGGATATTTTACACATTGATCCTAGATCAAATCTCTCACTTTCTCTCTCCCGCTAGCACAAAATTTTCTTCTACCCGTTACACTACACTTCTAAAGAAACCTCATTTACATTGAGGGGAATAGGTTAGAAGAGAATACAAAGAATATGAGGTGATAAGGCTGGACACGCAGGTCCAATTAATAAATCGAATTTATTACAACAATTCTAAAATTGCCCCACCCATCTAATATCCATCCGATATACATTATTCATGCATCACAACCATGTATTCACTCAAGCATGTTATCAATCAATCTAATCCAATTAATTAATCTTGATAATTAGTTATCATCCAATGTTCAAACAACGATTTGATTTTGTTCGAGTCAAATTCGTTTTTGCGAATAAGTACTTAAAGTACGAATTCCCGAATTAAATTAAACTACACAATTAAATCCAATTCAATTTGTATTTAATTCTAATTCACTATTTAATTCCAAATTAAATAACACACTTTAATAATAAACCCTTTTCGACTTAAATTCCAAATTTAATTGTTACGGGTCTCAAAGCCCGATTAATATCCAATATTAATCTAATTAAAGTCTAATGGGCTTTTAATTAATTTCTTAAGGCGTGGTCTTTTGGTCAAATCGGGTCAAACCCGCAACCAAAGTCCAATCCGGGATTTACCCCATAAGCCTTTAAATTAATTTTGGCCCATTAGGCCCAATTAAATCATAAAGGTCCATTATGTTGCATTTGGGCTTTATGGATGCGGTTTTGGGCCCAATTGGATCCAACCAATTTTGCCTAAAACAAACTTTGTACAACAAAGCCCAATAAGCCCAATAACAACAATTCAAGCTCAATTTCCAAAATTAGCCCAATTAATTAAATTACACAAATCCAATTTCGTAATTTAATTACCTAAAGTGTATATCATGATTAATCACCCATATTAACATTTCTAAAACATCAATTCATACAATTAATCATGCTCATTATCATCATCATATGTCCAACACATTTTGATTAAAATCAAACCCATTACATGCTCTTTAAGTCTCGGCCAAGGAGAGGATCTTATATCCGATTTGGTTTCAATCCAATTAATCCCACAATCGACATTAAATCAACATCCTAATTGATTCTAACTCATCCAATGAATTAAAAATCAAAATTCCAAGACTTTAGGGCTAAGTTACTATTCGGCCAACATAAGCATTTTGGGGAAATTTGTTCCAAACAATATTTAATCAAATTGATCCAACCAATCATCAATTAAAATACATTCAAGCATACTATATCATCCAATTTCATAATTGCATGCTTAAATCAATTTTACCCAATTTCAAGCTTTATGACATACTTGGCAATTTGGGGATTTTTCGTCCGATTCGAATTCAATCCAATTGATTCCGCAATCGACATCAAATCATATTCCCGAATGATTTCCAACACATCCAATTGTAAAAATCAAAAATCCCAAGACATTAAATCATCATCAATTTTCGGCCAAGGTAGTAATTTGGGGAAAAAATGATCCAATCACAATTGTTGAAATTGACCCAATCAATCTTCAATTCAAACACAATTAAGCATACAAATCCATCCAATTTAATTTATCATGCTCAAAATCAAGTTTGCCCAAATTTTAGCCCTAACTTTTCATGCTTTTAACCTAGGCTCTTGATGCCATTGTTGGAGTTTCTATAGGTCCCAAGATCAAAACTCAAGCATGATACACAAGTGAATACAACGACGAAAGTTTCGGAATACTTACATCAAGCGGTTGAGTGACGATTGGGCAACAAAAACGAAATCTGCCTTGACAGTGGAGACTGCAACTGCAGTGGGCTGCTGTGAACAGTAAATCTTCGCCCTTATCTTCAAGATTTGAAGCTCCAAGCTTCATCATTTGGTTCTCGGCTCATGGATATACTTCCCTATCACCTTCGCATTGATCCCGGAGTGTGCTAGCACTCTTGTTTTGCCACAAAACGCACTTGCTTCCCTCCATTTTGTTTGTTAAAAATCGGCAGTTCACTGCCTCACATGAACAACAAAAACGTGAGTGATGAGAGGAAGAAGAAGAGGAGAGAGAGGAGGGAAAGTGTGTCTTGGTTTTGTGTGTGAAATTTGTGTATCTAATACACATGAATTTCATTTGAAATTCATTTCACACACATTTGGCTTTAATTGCCAACCACACACATCACTCATCACATCAAGTCAACTCAATCAAGTTGTCAAGTCACATCACTGAAAGTGACAAGTGATTTGACGCTTGATGCGACTTGCGTGCCGCACTCGAATTCGAAATGCGAATGCGCTCGCAAATAATCTTGGGCTCGGATTCGCTAATTCTAAATTAACGAATTTTCCGTCGCGTCGTAATTAAATGATTACGCCTAGTGAAATCACTATTCACGTCGCTAACGAATTAATTCTAAATTAATTCGCTCGCCCGAATTAAAATCTAATTTTAATTCCACGTCGAAATCCAATTTCATATAATATATCCAATATATTAATTTACCGATTAATTCCAAATTAATCGTTCTCTCTCTTTAAATGATATTTTATCCCAGATAAAATATCTCGACAATTAATCCCAGATTAATTTTCTCTCATCTAATTAAATCCAGATTAATTAAAAGTGCGAGTCATACGTCATCGATGAATCTTTGGGAAGCGACCCATGAGATCCCCGGATATGTTGGCAGTCAAATCGGTCATCGGACTATCCGAACACGTGAGTACCAAGTACTACGTTTTACCGATTTACTAGACAAGGTTGGCTTCTAACAAAGCACCAAGTCTTCCCAATTCTCCGGACATATTCTTATAAGAATATTTAAAATCTATATCAGGCGTAGTCTACTAAGTATTGTGTATATCGGCCCAGTATCGGATAGTCACGTGCTAGGGCTGGGGCTGGATAAGTGTCTGCCCCGTCCGAAGCACATGTCGGATGTCTGGTAACATAGTCTCTATAATCGGATATTCATGACCTGGTCACAATATCCCGATTGGTTGCGCAACACTCAAGAGCACTAGTACCGTATCCTGCGTGACATCATCTCCACTATGACTGAAGTGATACTTCCGTCTTGACATCACACCCAATACACTACGACTCTCTGATAAACCCAGAAGTGGTGTACGCAGAACCGGTTAAAGCCCTGTACCACCAAGACTAAAGTCTATCGATTATCGTAAGTATTAGCGATGTAAGTCTCAAGTTAAGACCAAATACACCTACCCTAATGTCGGACTCCCATAGACACATAGTCATAATACCAATGGGATTCCGAGGGGTCTATCTAGAGCGAAGCTGTTTCCCGTACCATCGGTGAAACACAACCTCCTATCGCACTTGCATAAGTATCCAATACTTAAATATATGAGAACTATGCCGTCGTGCCCTCACAACGCGCACAAGTGCAATACTAGCCTATTCCGCATTATCGATGTCCTGTCTCGATAATACTCCGGCTAGGGATATTTAATGATTAATCCTTCGTGGACTGATACTGTCTCATATCATTCTCAATCCAGGAACTAATCATATGGACCTCTCTTCATTTATATATCTTTGGTGATCTAATCACAAACGATGAGAGTGCAATTTCCTTGTCACATAGTTAATTTGTACAACAACACCATGATCTGTACAAATAGTGACGCTATGGGTCATATTATCCAACATGAATAACAGTATTTATATTTAGAATATAAATGAATCGCAAACATATAATATGACAAACAATAGCTCAAACTGAATTAATCAGATGAGACTTATTTGTGGCATTGTTGTCTGGGACACATTAACAAGACTCGTATATCCACACTTTCAAAGAGTGGATACTAGGACAGATTTGATTCAAATTCAAATGATGTCTACGGATCTAGTTTATTAGGCAAAATGCGTAAAACACCTTTTACTTGGTAAAAGTGCAAGTGCCACTGATCTGTTAGCCCTCATTCATAGTGATGTAAGTGGGCCCATGTCTAGCTAGGCTATAGGTGGATATGAATACTTCGTAACCTTTACGGATGTGGCATCGCATTACGGTTATGTGTATCATATGACACATAAATCAGAAACTTTTGATATATTTAAAGAGTTTCGACACGAAGTAAGAAAACAGACCGATAAAGTATTAAAAACATTACGGTCGGATCATAGTGTAAAATACTTAAACAAACAAGTTTCAAGATTACTTGAAAGAGTATATTATTCTTTCACAGTGGACTCCTCACGGAACACCTCAATTGAGTGATGTGTCCGAACAGAGAAACCGAACTTTGTTGGACATGATAAGGTTAATGATGAGTCGCTCTGAGCTACAATTTCCTTCACAAGATATGCATTAAACAGTGCAATAATTATTTTGAATAAGGTTCCATAAAAATCTGTTAGACAGACTTCATAGATATGAACAGGAAAGAAACCGGGTTTTTCATTCCTGAAGATTTGGGAATGCTGGGCATACGGTAAATGTTTGGATAGTACCAAACTAGAACCCAAATCGGATAAGTGCCTATTTGTAGGTTGTCCTAGGGAAACCAAAGTATAGTACTTATACAACTCACAAGAGAACAATGTAATTATTGCTCTCTATGCGGTTCTCCTAAGAGAAATTCCTATATGCACTGGTAAGTGGGAGGAAAGTAAAATTCGATGAAAATCAGAGTAATACTATTTCTGGCACCGAATCCTCACGGAACACCAACAGTTCATCAGGGATGAAACTGTACCAATAATCTTCGAATACACAAGAACAGCGCAGGTTGGAGAGAGTCAGAAAACAACCTTAGAGGTATGGGTTTATGATCTCACCTCATAAAGATATTAATCTTTTAAGGAAGACGAATCAACTACGTATGAGGAAGTGATACAAGGTATCGACTCCTTTTATGGAAAAGTGCCATGAAGTTCGAAATGGATTCCATGTATACAACCAAGTTTGGACACTGGTTGATGTACCAGAAGGCATTGTGTTTATTGGTACTAAATGTGTCTTCAAGGAAGACATACATGGATGGCAACATACAAATGTACACAACTGGGCTTGTACAGAAAGGATATCATCAACGACATAGTGTCGACTACGATGAAATTTTTCACATGTTGCCATGATTAAATCCATTTGGATAATTGTAGGCACTGTATTTTTACATATAAGTCCCGATGATGATTCTCGTATGGAGACACTACCTCTTTAGTTCTGAAAGCCGCGGGAAACGGACGTCGGAAAGGAATAGTCAAGAATTGACACCTTGTTGAATTTAACTCGTTGGATTAGCTTCGGGTTCACTTGTTGGACCTCTGTTTCAAAGCACAACTTTAGCCCAAACTCCCGCAAGACACACACCAAGCCCACACATACACCAAACCAAACAACCAAGCCCATCAAAAATGAACCTAAGTCACGCCCATACCTTAAGCCACATGCTCACATCACTTCCCAAATAACAAAAATCACATTTAACACATACATAAATCAAGCCAAATCCACTTCCTAAATTAAATAAATCCCATAGATCCCTTGCCTAATTAAACTAAATCTTATCCCTAACTAAAAGAGAAGAAATCAAAATTAAATTAAAACACTTCCCTAATTAAACGATTTTCCTTATCACATAAGATATCCCAAATCCTCTCCATTCTCTAACAAGGAAAGCCTCCATCCATTTTCCTATAAAAAGAACCCTTCACCACACATCTAAACCCATAAATCATCCTCACGAAACAAAAAGAAAATAATCTAGTTGATCCTCATGAAAAACACGAAGAAATTAACCCACTGCCTCACGCCACATAGCCCCGACGCAAGTCACCCACGTAACCAAAAACTCTCAACTCACGCACCCTCCTTCACATAGCTCCCTTCACACCTAGGCACATGCCCAAACACGCCTCTTACAAGCCTAAACACGGCAACCCTTAAGCACAATCCCACATCGCCTAATAACAGCCCTCAACCAAGCCTTCAACACGCCTCTCACGTAACCCTCAGCCGAGCCCTACTTTCACCCAACACACCCTTGCACAAATAAGCCTTCACGCCACTGCCCTTGCCATCCCTTCTTCATGCAAATCACACCTCTCACTCAGCCCTAAAATTTGTCCCACATCGACCAGGAAACCCCTTCAACTTCTTCACGCACAAAGCCACGCCAAGCAGCCCTTTGCCAGCCCTCCTTCACGCATACAACACCCGCTGAAAATAAACCCCGCAAACTGTACCCGCAAATAAGCCCATCCATTCACGCATAAACTACACAAAAACCACCTTCCACTGCACCCCAAAATACCCCAAATCAGTGCCTAAAACTGTCCCAAAACTCCACCTAAAAACTACCCAAAACTGCACCCTAAAATACCTCAAAATAGTCCCACTAAACCGCAAAATAGCAAGCCTAATTCGTGACTAGAAAATACGTTGAAAACAGCAGCGAAACGGAGTGAAAACAGCAACCCAAACAGCGAAACAGCGAGAAAAAACGTTGGATTAGTTAATCAGAAAAGTTGCGGAGCATCACCCCTTCCGACGGCCGTGTAACGCACTTTCGAGAGACGAAAAAAGAGGTTAGACCTGAGGGCACCCTTTTTACCTATTATCTTTCATTTCTTTTATTTATTTTAATATATTATCGCATGAGAGTCGTTGGTTGAGGCATTATGTGAATTCCGGATGAACGGAATGCGTGTTCTCTTTTGTGGTATATCGGATGGAAACCCAGACGTAAATTACGTAGCCGAATCCGAATGGACGGTAGTGCGGTTTGCACTCGGGATACAATGCCACGTACTACTTGAGAGACACACGTATTTCGTTTCATCCAACCATGTATTTGAGCATGATTAGGTTGCTAAAACGTTATTTACTTTTGTAAGCATGATTTAGTCTAGTATGTTATTTAATTATTTATTTTTAACATTATTAGTTATTTATTTTGCATTTGGAATTTGCATTATGTTTATGTTGTTATTTGCTTTCCGTATTATATAATTGAAGCATGTTCATTGGATTGCCGTGTATTATTGTGTTTGCCGTGGTGATAACTTTCTTTTCAAGCATGCAAACTTAGACATAGGATTTGTCTTTATTAACATGAACTAGATATAGGTTGTTCTTGAGCATGTTGCATAGATTCGGTTAAGATATTGCACAAATCACATCATTACAAGTGGCATAAGTAAGGGACCATTCCGAACCCAACGGTTTGAGGTCTTCCCTTGCGAGAGGTGAGTGCGGCCTTAAATCATATTTTCCCAGTTCACACTGGGTGGCGACTCCATGTTATTTCTCCGGTTTAGTTCCCCGCGAGCTATTCCGTACTCCCAACTAGGCCGTGAGCCTAGAATAGCGTCGCCGATTTTTGTGTCCTACAGTCTAGTGACTCCACTAGGGACAGAGAATTGACCCCGAAATAATGTCTTGTAATGATTATGATTTGTGCTTTAGTTAACCGTGTCTATAGCGGGTTGAAAGGGGTTTAATCAAAGACACTTTTTGATCTAGGTGATGGTTTGGTGTCTTCCTTCATTCACTACCTTTCTATAAGGAAAAGCTGTGAAGGCACCTAAATAATCATTACCCGCAGCTTGTTGTGACATACTAATTTGGAGGACTCGTTGTTTATTCCTGTCACCCAGGCGATAAGAGCTTAAGAGGCTTGGGTATTTAAGAGAGTTCGCTCCACCCTCCCTCTGGGGAATCTACAATGGGAAATCCATTTGACAGTCAGTCACGCACCATAACTCGTTGGCACGTACCGTAAGGTGTAAAAAAGGTGCGCTCACTTGGTCACTTGAACCCTTGAGTGAGGAGTACTAGTTGTGGGCAATCCTTCGTCAGCGGGAGCCTTTGTCTACATCCCTATAAACCCGCATGTGAACTGTAGTTGTAGGACTAAATAGAGACTATTCCTTTATGTTTGCGTTTAGGACCATCGTCATTTGGGTTCAATTGGACTTGTTGTCATTAGGTATGGGCTTGTTGGGCCATTTAAACTAGGACGAGTCTGTGCTTTATGGCAATCGGGCCAAAAGCTTCTAAAATGCTGATGGGCCATTTTGCGTTTGGGCCTCTTATCATTTGAAGTCGTTTAGCCGTGTAACGCAAAGTGTAAAACTGTTGAGCCTTTTCAGCTAGGACAAGTTTGCACCGTGCAATAGTATGATTGAATGCTTTAAAATGATAATGGGTCGACTTATATATTCCATGCATCGCACGCATCTCATGCATACATGCATCATGTTAACCCATGTGTCTTAAAAGCCATCATAGATATCCGTTGGGTTAGAGAAGAAAGAAATATTTGTCAAAAAGAGTTTAGCAAACATGGATATCGGGAAAAGGATGTCGAGAAACAGAAAATTTTACAGCAAGGATAGAAAGACCATGATGGGTCCAAAAAAAAGAAAAGAAAAAGAAAAGAAAAAAAAAAAAAAAAAGAAAAAAAAGAAAAAAAAAAAAAAAAAAAAAGAAAAAAGAAAAAAAAAAGAAAAAAAAAAGAAAAAAAAAAAAAGAAAAAAGAAAAAAATAAAAGAAAAAAATTGTTTGTTTTTAGTCCTTGATAGTTAGACATAAGTCCAATGATGAAATCGTTTGCTTTAGGGAGAAATATTAGAAACGATAAACTCTTGATGTGCTTTTATCTGATACTTTGAATGATTGACCTATGTTAGACTCGTAAGCACTTCACTATAGGTTCTTAGTGGAAAAAACCTGAGTAGTTGGCAAGGTGACTAGTTGAAGAAATTCTAGGTTGGTGAATGACCGTTTGCTTAGATGTCTATCTTGATTTGCTTATGTTATGATGTGTGGTATGGTTGAAAATGAAAGAAAAGTCTCTAAAGAAAAGAATTGAACCACCTATAACAAATAAGCGTGAAGCTACCCATGGGCGAGTATTAGGACCACCATGAGGAGAAATGCTACCTTAAAGGGTAGGTGTGTTGAAAAAAAAGAGAAGAAAGAAAAAAAAGGAAAGAAAAGAAGAAAAAGAAGTTCAAAATGAAAAGAAAATAAAAAGAGAGACAAAGGAGAAGAAAAATAAACCATACCACATTGAGTACGGAAAAGCAATTGCAGGCATAATTGAGACATCTAGGTTGGTTTGACCCATCGATCCCAGTTTTTTTTTTGACGAAATCATTTACTTGGCTTACCTGGGGATGAATCTGCAAAGGAACCTTTGCACACACACACTTTGAGTCTGGCTTAGATCATTTATTCAAAGACTTAGATTTGAGTTGCATTGAATGTTTTGAAGGTTCTCTGGTTTCAATACTGGGCATTCTTTGTGGGCAATAATATGTGTAACTATTGGGACTATTTCGTAGCATGTGATATAATATGGTGATATAGAATTCCATATCCTATGGTCCACCTTGACTTAATGTAAGCAGCGGATAGCAGAAAGCTAAATCAAGACTAGGGGCGACCAGTCTACCACCTCGCGAATCAGGGGCATAATGAGATATTGAGTCATGGGACCAAAGGAAACTGAGCAATTACCAGAAGAGAATTGACAGAAAGAAACTGTAAGCAGGCCCCGGGGGCGACCGAAGACAGTTATAGGCAAGAAGCACCGAAGAGCACAAGGAAGACCTAACCCATCAGAATAGGAAACACATTCATGAATGCATGCATACACGTCATATACACACAATCTTTGTCTTGTTTTTGTTCACAGGTTTTAAAGAAAATGAGAAAGCGGCAAATGCAAGCCAACCAGAAACAACAACATAGGATCATCAATTTCATGAATGAATCCCAGGGTCGAGGCCCACACTATCAGTGTCAGTTTTAGGGATGCGTCCCAGGGTCGAGGCCCACATCAGCATAAGTTTTGGAGATGAGTCCCAGGGCCGAGGCCCACATCAGTATCAGTTTTGGGGATGAGTCCCAGAGCCGAGGCCCACATCAGCATCAGTTTTGGGGATGAGTCTCAGGGCCGAGGCCCATATCAGCATCAGTTTTAGGGATGAGTCCCAAGGCTGAGGCCCACATCAGCATAAGTATCGGTCTGGGGGCGAGGCCCACATCAGTATCAGTCTCGGGGCGAGGCCCACATCAGTATCAATTTGGGGCGAGGCCCATATCAGTATCAGTCTCGGGGCGAGGCCCACATCAGTATCAGTCTGGGGGCGAGGCCCACATCAGTATCAGTTTGGGGGCGAGGCCCACATCAGTATCAGTTTGAGGATGGAGCATGGGTCGAGGCCCACATCAGTATCAGCTTGGGGATGAGTCCCAGGGTTGAGGCCCACGTCAGTATCAGTTTTGGGGATGAGTCCCAGGGCGAGGCCCATATCAGTATCAGTTTTGGGGCGAGGCCCATATCAATATCAGTTCAGGGTTGAGGCCCACAGATCATCAGTGTCAGTTTTGGGGATGCATCCCAGGGTCGAGGCCTATATCAGTATCAGTTTTGGGGATGAGTCCTGTTGAGTTCCTAATTAGGTCCCAAGAATCATCCAAAACAAGCATAAAATCGCATGAACACATCAAGGAATAATGGCGGAAACATATACTCACAATGATTGGATTTGATGCATCAAAGAACACAAGACTTTTTCGTTTCTCCTAGGCTCGGCAATGGCTTCCAAGTGCAGTGAGCTGTGCGGTTTTGATGGTTGAAGCACCTCCAAGATTCGGCCATGGTCATCACCATTGAAGCTCCAAGCTTCAAGCTTTTCCATGCTCACAAATTCGTTTCCCTATCACCATAATATAACCCTAGAGTGTGCTAGCACTTGTTCTTCTTCATTTTGTTTGATCAAACTAGAAAAATGATGAAGAAATTCGGTCTTGACCGTGAAGAGAGAGAGACAATTTTTGGCTCCAAAAGAAACCCTAAAAAACGTATAAGATAGAGAGAGAAACGTGAATTTATGTCAAAGAGAGAGAGAATAAAAGCTTTTATATATGTTTTATTTTATATCATTTACCAAGTAAATAAATAAACATATATTAAACTTTAATTCAAAAGTCAAAAGCAAAAAGCAAATAATGCTTTTTCAATCACTTCACATCACTATTCACATCACATCTCTTCACTTTATTAAAGTGACAACATGTCATATCACATCACTCAAAGTGACAAGTGATTTGACGATTGATTCGACTAGTGATTTGACGCTTGATGTGACTTGCGTGTCGCGCTTGAATTCGAAATACGAATGCGCTCGCAATCACTCTCGGGCTCGGGTTCGTTAATTCCAAATTAACGAATTTTCCGTCGCGTCGTAATTAAATGATTACGCCTAGCGAATTCACTATTCACGTCGCTAACGAATTGATTCTAAATTAATTCGTTCGCCCGAATTAAAATCCAATTTCAATTCCGCGTCGAAATCTAATTTCTTATAATATATCGAATATATTATTTTATCGATTATTCCAAATTAATCGTTCTCTCTCTTTAATTAATTTTTATCCCAGATAAAATATCTCCGCAATTAATCCCAGATTAATTTTCTCTCTCTAGAAATTAATCTTCTCTCTCTACTAATTAATCCCAGATTAATCATAGTGCGAGTCATACATCATCGGTGAATCTTTGGGAAGCGACCCATGAGATCTCCGGATATGTTGGCAGCAAATACGGTCGTCGGACTATCCGAACACGTAAGTACCTCGTACTACGTTTATACCGATTTACAAGACAAGGTTGGCTTCTAGCAAAGCGCCATGCCTACCCAATTCTCCAGAAATATTCTTACAGGAATATATAGATCTGTATCAAGCGTAGTATACCGTAGTATTGTGTATATCGGCCCAGTATCGGATAGTCACGTGCTAGGGCTGGGGCTGGATAAGTGTCTGCCCCGTCCGAAGCACATGTCGGATGTCTGGTAACTAGTCTCTATAATGAGATATTCATGACCTGGTCATAATATCATGATTGGATGCGCATCACTCAAGAGCACTAGTACCGTATCCTGCGTGACATCATCTCCACTATGACTGAAGTGATACTTCCGTCTTGACATCACACCCAATACACTACGACTCTCTGATAAACCCATAAGTGGTGTACGCAGAACCGGTTAAAGCCCTGTACCACCAAGACCAAAGTCTACCGATTATCGTAAGTATTAGCGGTGCAAGTCTCAGGTTAAGACCAAATACACACTACCCTGATGTCGGACTCCCATAGACACATAGTCATAATACCAATGGGATTCCGAGGGGTCTATCCAGAGCGAAGCTGTTTCCCGTACCATCGGTGAAACACAACAACCTCCTATCGCACTTGCATAAGTATCCAATACTTAAATATATGAGAACTATGCCGTTGTGCCCTCACAACGCGCACAAGTGCAATACTAGCCTATTCCGCATTATCGATGTCCTGTCTCGATAATACTACGACTAGGGATATTTAATGATTTATCCTACGTGGACTGATACTGTCTCATATCATTCTCCGTCCAGGAACAAATCATAGGGACCTCTCATCATTTATATATCTAAGGTGATCTAATCACAAATGATAAGAGTGCAATCTCCTTTGTCACATAGTTAATTTGTACAACAACACCATGATCTGTACAAATAGTGACGCTATGGGTCATATTATCCAACAATCTCCCACTTGGCACATAGCCAGTCACTCGAGTGTCTAACACCCGAACTATGTACGGTTGGCTCAAACTGCTGAGAAAAGGTTTTCGTCAGCGGATTTGCATGATTATCATCCGATGCGATTTACATGATCATCACATCGCCACGATGTATGATCCGAACGAATCAGATGAATATAGAAGTATATATCTGGATCGTCGATGAGACCTATAATTCCTTAGTCTGTGCTGACGCCTAGCTCAGCCACTAACAGAACTATATCTAATCTAATTAGATTTATTATCGACCCAAATAGCTTCTATTGCTGCCTCAGCTGCAGCAATAATCCGTATTTGTTGTTATTATTCGGAAACAGAATCTTGCTCGGAAGATTTCCAGCTCACTGTTCCGTTATTCAAACTATATAGTACCGTTTGCGACTTTTAGTCGTCTTTATCAGTTATAGGAAACTTGCTACAGTGATCCCAGTCACTTCAAGTTCTCTTCTCCATAGACTAAGACAGCATCCTTAGTTCTCTAAGATACTAATGGATGTTTTTAACATTAATCCAGTGACTATCACTCGGATTGCCCTGTTTGTGAATCCATATGCTCAAAGAGTATGATACACCAGGTGTTGTACATTTTCAATGTACGGTTTCTAGGAGAGTATTTCGAAAGCCAAGCTTTCGCCGATATTTATTTTATGGGAATATCATTTCCAAGAAATGACGTATTATCATTATTTTATAGGACAGCCACTGTCAGTGCGCTCCCATTAACCCTCTTATTTACACAAGAATCATTTTCGTTTTGAATTAAATCATATACCATTATGATTATATCAAAACGATAATTCCAAGAACCTAATGCTTGCTTCAATCCAATCATGGATCGAATAACAAGCATTATCCAAATGGATTTACCGTGGCAACAGGTAAAAGGTTGAATCGTAATCAACACAATGTTGATAACGATACCTTTCCGTTAAAGCCTTGCTTTATACGTTGGTATGTTGCCATCCATGTATGTCTTCCTAGAAGACTTTTAAGTACCATTAGGCACAATGCCTTGTGGTACATCAACTAGTATCCAAACTGGTTGATATACATGGAATCCATTTCGGATTATATGGCACTTTGCCATAATTGGGGAGTTGATATCTTGTATCACTTCCTCATACGTAGTCAGTTGGTATTCCTCAATAAGATTCACATCTTTATAAGGTTAGATCAGAAACCCATACCCCAGGTTGTTTTCCGACTCTGTCCGACTTACGCGGTTCTTGTGTATTCGAAGATTAATGGTAATAGTCTCATCCTTGATGAACTATTTGTGTTCCATTAAGATTCGGTGCCTTGAACAGTATTACTCGATTTCCATCGAGTTATACTATCCTCCCACTTACCACTGCATATCGGTATTCCTATCAGGAAAAACGTATGGTGAGCAACAATCTAATTGTTCTCTTGTGAGGTGTATAAGTACAATACTTACGGTATCCCTAGGATGACCTACATTTGGCACTTATCCTATTTGGGTTTTAGTTTGGTATCATCCAAACATATGCCTAGCATACCCAAATTATCAGGAATGAGAAACCCGGTTTCTTTCCCGTTCATATCTAATATGTAATCTGTCAAACAGATTTTATGGAACCTTATTCAAAATAAGTTCTTGCACTGTTTAGCATATCCGTCGAAGGAAATGGTAGCTCAGAGCGACTCGTGATTAACCTTATCATGTCTAACAAAATTCGGTTAATCTGTTCGGACACACCATCAAACTGACGTGTTCCGGGAGGAGTCCTTATTTGAAAGAATATTATACTCTTTCAAATATACTAGAAACTTATTGTTTAAGTATTATTCATTACGGTCTTACCGTGACGGTTTAATACTTTAGCCGATCTATTTGTCTATTTCGTGTCGAAACTCTAAAAGTTTCCGATTTGTGTTTCAAAAGAAACACATAACCATACGCGATGCCACATCCGTACAGGTCACGAAATATTCATATCCATATCTAGCCTAGCTAGACATGGGCCCACTTGCTTCACTATGAAGTAGGGCTAACAGATCGGTGGCATTTACACTTTTACCAAGTAAATAGTGTTTTAGGCACTTTGCCCAAATAGACTAGATTCGTAGACTTTATTTGAATGGAATCAAATCAGTCCTGGTATCCGCTCTTCAAAAGTGCGGATATACGATTCTTGTTTATCAGTGTCCCTGACAACTATGCCACAATTAAGTTTCTTAACTGATCAAATCAATTTGAGCTATTTATTTGTCATGTTATATATTTGAGATATTATTTATATTCAAAATATAAATCCTGTTATTCACATCTAATGTGTTTATCTCAATATCATCTTTATATAATGAAACACTTTAGTGTTCTAGAATATAAAGGTACACCCGCAGCGGGTTATACGCGATATAGAGATAATGTTTCTAGTCAAACTAGCTACATTATAACAGTTTCTAAATTTAAGTACTAACCCGAAGGTAGTTCCTAAATTCAGATATCTACGGTTAAAACAGCGACTTTCGTCCCGTTTTCAATTCGCAGATAAATCTCAATTGAAGTCAGTATCCTGTTCAAAATAGATTCTGAACATCAATATATATATTTTATGTACCACACTAAGTATCTAAAATCCAATTTTAATACTAGCTGTGAACATAATTATGACAAACATAATGGATTAAGCACTTAAGTTATCATTACATGATCTTCCAAAGATTATGCTCTACTATTTGCTTAACTCTGGGCTTAGGCATAATACGTTATTTTATCAAATAAAATAACTTATTATTTTTCCAGGACCATCCTGAAATTTATTCCCAATTTGAAAATTAAAGTCGTTTAAATACATTTTCACACCAGGATTATGTCTTAAACACTAATCTTTCATTTTTATATCTTGATTCTAATAGTCCAACTATTTAATCAACGATTTGTGGTACTATTTATTATAATGATTATAATAGTCCAACTATATAATCAAATATAATCTAAATTAATTAACCTCAATTACATTGATTACTATAGTCCAACTATAAAATCAACTGTAAACTGAAATTAATTAATTCAAATATATTGATTAATATAATCCAATTATATATAATCAAATATAATACAGTCCAACTGATTATTAAAACAACAATTTAAATATTAGTCCAACTAACATTTAATCTAACGACGAAATAATTTGAATGAGCGCGTATGGCGAGTAATTGAACGAGTATTGCAAATTCAATTCTTGCCTCCCACTATTTTTCGGCGAGCCTCTAACCCTCTGTCGAGTACTCGGGAAACCGTGTTTCCTAGTGGGCTAGGATCCCGTTAAATATCACACAATCTTGACTTTGGCCAACAAATTGTATGATAATTAACTAGGTAGATCTCGAAGATCAATTGGATCTCATCCAATTCCTAGATCCAGTAGGCGGATATCCAAATCCTAAACATATATCTTATATATGCCAATACATCCAATGTATTACCTAACCTTTTTCCTCTGAATCAACTAAGCCTTGGCTTTGGCACAACAAACCTAGTGATCCCAGTCAAGCGCGACCCATTGACCATGGAAAGCTTCGTAATCAATGTCGATGGACAAGAAGTGGTCTTGACTTTGGCCAACAAACCACAACTTGGACAAGACACTGATATGGAACAAAGCCTTCGTGATTCAAACACATCTTCGATGGACAAAGGGCTTGACTTTGGCCAACAACCCAATGCCAATCTCGGATCTTGAGTAAGAATCACTCAATGGAAGGAAAAACGCATGATATTTGATGAGGGTTTTTCGCGTGCAAATTGGCTACCAATTTAATTATCTTTGTTAAGGTCTCATCATCATACACCCTTAAACATGCATTCTAAACACATAATAAAGCGAGTATGAAAATAAAATAATAATGATATGCGGATGGATACTTTACATTGATCCTAGATCAAATCTCTCATTTTCTCTCTCCAAAGCTAGCACATGTATTTACTTCTACCCGTTACACTACACTTCTAAAGAAACCTCATTTACATTGAGGGGAATAGGTGAGAAGAGAATACAAAGAGTATAGAGGTGATAAGGCTGGACACGCAGGTCCAATTTAATAAATCAAATTTATTACAACAATTTCCAAAATTGCCCCACCCGACTAATATCCATCCGATATACATTATTCATGCATCACAACCATGTATTCATACAAGCATGTTATCAATCAATCTAATCCAATTAATTAATCTGATAATTAGTGATCATCCAATGTTCAAACAACGATTTGATTTTTGCTCGAGTCAAACTCGTTTTGCGAATAAGTACTGAAAGTACGAATTCTTGAATTAAATTAAACTACAACATTAAATCCAATTTAACATGTATTTAATACTAATTCACTATTCAATTCCAAATTGAATATTACACTTTATTAATGAACCTTTACGACTTAAATTCCAAATTAATCGCAATGGGTCTCAAAGCCCAATTAACATCTAATGTTTATTTAATTAAAGTCCAATGGGCTTTTAATTAATTTCTTAAGGCGTGGACTTTTGGTCAACTCGGGTCAAACCGATAACCAAAGTCCAATCCGGGAGTTACCCCATAAGCCTTTAAATTAATTTTGGCCCATTAGGCCCAATTAAATAATTAAGGTCCATTAAGTCATAATTGGACTTTATGGATGCGGTTTTGGGCCCAATTGGATCCAACCAAATTGGCCTAAACCTAACTTGGTACAACCAAGCCCAAAAGCCCAATTACAACCTTAAGGCCATATTTCCAAAATAAGCCCAATTAATTAACTTATAAAATTCCAAATTCCATAATTAATTAACCTAAGTGTAATACACAATTAATTATCCAATTAACATTTCTAAAACATCAATTAGCCTAATTAATCATGCACTTTAACATTAAATAGTGTCCAACACAATTTATTAAAATCAAACCCAATTTACATGCTTTTGTTCTCGGTAATTAGGGGTTTTTCCAATCCGATTCGGTTTCAATCCAATTGAATCCACAATCATCATTTCCCAAATCAATTAAACTCATCTAATGAATCAAAATACAAAAAACACAATGAATTTCATATCCAATTGAATTCGGCCAAGCCTACTTTAATTTGGGAAAATTGTTCCAAATCAAAATTCAATCCAATCAAATTTCAATTCAACATTACCCACTTGTTTCAAGTCATCCAATGATCAAACAAACAAAAATTCACCAAGATATTAGGGTCTCAATTTTCGGCCAACATAAGCAATTTGGGGAAAATTGTTCCAAACTCATTTTCAACAAATTGATCCAATCAATCCTCAATTAAACATACTTTAAGCATTCTAAATCATCCAATTTCATCAAACATGCTCAAAATCAAGTTTACCCAAATTTGTCATGCCCAAAATTTGGGGAAAAAATGGATCCAACCAAATTTCATGAAATTGATCATGCACAACATCAATTCAACCTCATTCAAGCATACTATACTAAACAATTTAATCAATTGATGCTCAAATTGAGTTTACCCAATTTTGTCAACTTTGGCCTACACAAAAAATTGGGGAAATTTGTTCCAAACACAATTTCTTCAAATTGATCTAATCAATCATTAATTCCATCTCATTTAAGCATACTATAACAAACAATTTCATCAAAACATGCCCAAATTCGTTTTACCCAATTTTAACCCTAACTTTTTCATGCTTGTTCAAGGCTCAAGATACCATTGTTGAGTTCCTAATTAGGTCCCAAGAATCATCCAAAACAAGCATAAAATCGCATGAACACATCAAGGAATAATGGCGGAAACATATACTCACAATGATTGGATTTGATGCATCAAAGAACACAAGTCTTTTTCGTTTCTCCTAGGCTCGGCAATGGCTTCCAAGTGCAGTGAGCTGTGCGGTTTTGATGGTTGAAGCACCTCCAAGATTCGGCCATGGTCATCACCATTGAAGCTCCAAGCTTCAAGCTTTTCCATGCTCACAAATTCGTTTCCCTATCACCATAATATAACCCTAGAGTGTGCTAGCACTTGTTCTTCTTCATTTTGTTTGATCAAACCAGAAAAATGATGAAGAAATTCGGTCTTGACCGTGAGAGAGAGAGAGAGACAATTTTTGGCTCCAAAAGAAACCCTAAAAAACGTATAAGATAGAGAGAGAAACGTGAATTTATGTCAAAGAGAGAGAGAATAAAAGCTTTTATATATGTTTTATTTTATATCATTTACCAAGTAAATAAATAAACATATATTAAACTTTAATTCAAAAGTCAAAAGCAAAAAGCAAATAATGCTTTTTCAATCACTTCACATCACTATTCACATCACATCTCTTCACTTTATTAAAGTGACAACATGTCATATCACATCACTCAAAGTGACAAGTGATTTGACGATTGATGCGACTAGTGATTTGACGCTTGATGTGACTTGCGTGTCGCGCTTGAATTCGAAATACGAATGCGCTCGCAATCACTCTCGGGCTCGGGTTCGTTAATTCCAAATTAACGAATTTTCCGTCGCGTCGTAATTAAATGATTACGCCTAGCGAATTCACTATTCACGTCGCTAACGAATTGATTCTAAATTAATTCGTTCGCCCGAATTAAAATCCAATTTCAATTCCGCGTCGAAATCTAATTTCTTATAATATATCGAATATATTATTTTATCGATTAATTCCAAATTAATCGTTCTCTCTCTTTAATTAATATTTTATCCCAGATAAAGTATCTCCGCAATTAATCCCAGATTAATTTTCTCTCTCTAGAAATTAATCTCTCTCTCTACTAATTAATCCCAGATTAATCATAGTGCGAGTCATACATCATCGGTGAATCTTTAGGAAGCGACCCATGAGATCTCCGGATATGTTGGCAGCAAATACGGTCGTCGGACTATCCGAACACGTAAGTACCTCGTACTACGTTTATATACCGATTTACAAGACAAGGTTGGCTTCTAGCAAAGCGCCATGCCTACCCAATTCTCCAGAAATATTCTTACAGGAATATATAGATCTGTATCAAGCGTAGTATACCGTAGTATTGTGTATATCGGCCCAGTATCGGATAGTCACGTGCTAGGGCTGGGGCTGGATAAGTGTCTGCCCCGTCCGAAGCACATGTCGGATGTCTGGTAACTAGTCTCTATAATCAGATATTCATGACCTGGTCATAATATCATGATTGGATACGCATCATCACTCAAGAGCACTAGTACCGTATCCTGCGTGACATCATCTCCACTATGACTGAAGTGATACTTCCGTCTTGACATCACACCCAATACACTACGACTCTCTGATAAACCCAGAAGTGGTGTACGCAGAACCGGTTAAAGCCCTGTACCACCAAGACCAAAGTCTACCGATTATCGTAAGTATTAGCGGTGAAAGAAGTCTCAGGTTAAGACCAAATACACCTACCCTGATGTCGGACTCCCATAGACACATAGTCATAATACCAATGGGATTCCGAGGGGTCTATCCAGAGCGAAGCTGTTTCCCGTACCATCGGTGAAACACAACCTCCTATCGCACTTGCATAAGTATCCAATACTTAAATATATGAGAACTATGTCGTTGTGCCCTCACAACGCGCACAAGTGCAATACTAGCCTATTCCGCATTATCGATGTCCTGTCTCGATAATACTACGACTAGGGATATTTAATGATTTATCCTACGTGGACTGATACTGTCTCATATCATTCTCCGTCCAGGAACAAATCATAGGGACCTCTCATCATTTATATATCTAAGGTGATCTAATCACAAATGATAAGAGTGCAATCTCCTTTGTCACATAGTTAATTTGTACAACAACACCATGATCTGTACAAATAGTGACGCTATGGGTCATATTATCCAACAAGTCCCAGGGTTGAGGCCACACAACATCTCAGAAAGCCGGGAATGGCACTCCGAGAATGGAAACACAATTCGGGAATGAATAAGCCCGGAATGGCACTCCGAAATGGAGCAAGGTTCGGGAATGAACAAGCCGGAATGACACTCCTAGAATGGAGCACAGTTCGAGAATGAACAAGCCGAGAATGGCAATCTGAGAATGGAAACACAGTTCGGAATGAACAAGCCGAGAATGGCACTCCAAGATTGAACACAGTTCGGGAATGGACAAGCCGGGAATGGCACTCTAGGAATGAGTACAGTTCGAGAATGAACAATCCGGGAATGGAAATCCGGGAATGGAGCACAGTTCGGGAATGAACAAGCCGAGAATGGCACTCCTAGAATGGAGCAAGGTTCGGGAAAGAACAAGCCGGGAATGGCACTCCGAGAATGAAGCACGGTTCACGAATGAAAAAGCTGCGAATGGCAATCTGAGAATGGAAACACAGTTCGGGAATGAACAAGCAGAGAATGGCACTCCAAAAATGGAACACAGTTCGGGAATGAACAAGCCGGGAATGGCACTCCGGGAATGGAGCACAGTTTGAGAATGAACAAGCCGGGAATGGCACTCCGGGAATGGAGCAGAGTTCGGGAATGAACAAGCCGAGAATGGCACTCCGAGAATGGAGCACAGTTCGGGAATGAAATAACCGAGAATGGCACTCCGGGAATGGAGCAAAGTTCGGGAATGAACAAGCCGGGAATGGAGCAAGGTTCAGGAATGAACAAACCGAGAATGGCACTCCGAGAAAGGAGCACGGTTCGGGAATGGACCACCTCACAGTAATGGTTCGGGAATGGACCACCTCACAGTAATAGTTCGGGAATGGACCACCTCACATAAATGGTCAGAAACGGTTCGGGAATGGACCACCTCACAGTAACGGTTCAGGAATGGACCACTTCACATAAATGGTTCGGGAATGGACCACCTCAAGGTAATGGTTCGGGAATGAACAAGCCGGGAATGGCACTCTGGGAATGGAGCACAGTTTGAGAATGAACAAGCCAGGAATGGCACTCCGGGAATGGAGCACAGTTCGAGAAAGAACAGGCCGAGAATGGCACTCCGAGAATGAAGCACAGTTCGGGAATGAACAAGCCGGGAATGGCACTCCGAGAATGGAGCAAAGTTTGGGAATGAACAAGCCGGGAATGGCACTCCGAGAATGGAGCAAGGTTCGGGAATGAACAAACCACGAATGTCACTCCGAGAATGGAGCACGGTTCAGGAATGGACCACCTCACAGCAATGGTTCGGGAAAGGACCACCTCACAATAACGGTTCGGGAATGGACCACCTCACAGAAACGGTTCGGGAATGGACCACCTCACAGTAATGGTTCGGGAATAGACCACCTCACTGAAACGGTTCAGGAATGGACCACCTCACAGTAACGGTTCGAGAATGAACCCCCTCACAGTAACGGTTCGGGAATGGACCACCTTACAGTAACGGTTCAGGAATGGACCGGATCACAGTAACGGTTCTGGAATGGACCACATCACGGTAACGGTTCGGGAATGGACCATCTCACAGTAATGGTTCAGGAATGGATCAGATCACAGTAATGGTTCGGGAATGGACCACATCACGGTAATGGTTCGGGAATGGACCACCTCACAGAAACGGTTCGGGAATGGACCACCTCATAATAATGGTTCGGGAATGGACCCCTACACAGTAACGGTTCGGGAATGGACCACCTCAGAGTAACGGTTCAGGAATGGACCGGATCACAGTAACGGTTCGGGAATGGACCACATCACAGTAACGGTTCGGGAATGGACCACCTCACAGTAACGGTTCGGGAATGGACCACCTCACAATAACAGTTCGGGAATGGACCACCTCACAGTAACGGTTCGGGAATGGACCACCTCACAGAAATGGTTCGGGAATGAACCAGGGGTCGCAGCACCTCACCACCAAATCAACTCAACTCAATGCATGGTAAGTCAAGTGGCAGCTGGCAAGCCATGTAAGTAAAAATGCATTGCACGTACTTTGATAGGATTGTCATTGTCACACACTCCACAAGTCCCATCAAAGTGGGGGTGACTATAGGCACAGTATTTTTGCATATAAGTCCCGATGATGAGTCTCGTATGGAGACACTACCTTTTTAGTTGTGAAAGCCGCGGGAAACGGACGTCGGAAGGGAATAATCAAGAATTGACACCTTGTTGGATTTAACTCTTTTGATTAGCTTCGGGTTCGCTTGTTGGACCTCTATTTCAAAGCACAACCTTAGTCCAAACCCCCGCAAGACACATACCAAGCCCACACATACACCAAACCAAACAACCAAACCCATCAAAAATTAACCTAAGTCATGCCCATACCATAAGCCACACGCCCACATAACTTCCCAAATAACAAAAGTCACATTTAACACATGCATAAATAGAGTCAAATCCACTTCCTAAATTAAATAAATCCCATGGATCCCTTGCCTAAATAAACTAAATCATATCCCTAACTAAAAGAGAAGAAATCAAAATTAAATTAAAACACTTCCCTAATTAAATGATTTTCCTTATAAAATAAGATATCCCAAATCCTCTCCCTTCTCTAACAAGGAAAGCCTTCATCTCTTTGCCTATAAAAAGAACCCTTCACCAC
>SKCR01011541.1:0-54260 GCA_019454045.1 Zanthoxylum bungeanum | reverse complement strand
TGTGAAGGATATGGGCACGTTAGATCTGAGTGTCCCACATACCTTAGGGCTAAAGGCAAGAAAGCCTTAGCAGCATCACTTAGTGATTCTGAAGGTGATGATTCTCCTAAAGGCAATTTTATTGCCTTTACTGCTAGTATGACTGGTGAGAGAGAGATTGTGGTTAATGATGCTGATTCAGAAGTCTCTCTTGATGAGTCTGTAGATGGGGAAAGTCTTCATGTAGCTTATGTTGAACTGTTTAATGAGAGTTTAGCTATTAAGAAGACTAACATAAAGGTCAATAAGAGGCTGAAACTAGTTGAGCTAGAAAAGAATGAAGCTCAAGCAAAATTTGAGCAGAACCTTTTGATGGTAGATGACCTGGAGGAGAGAAATAGATGTCTAATTAATAGGGTTCAAATATTAGAAACTGAACTTGAAGATACTAGAACCCAGTTGTCTGTATTTTCTAGTGGAAAGAAGAAAGTGGATTGTATGTTAGGTATTAGTTTTGAGCCTAACTGTGATAAGGCGTCTTCTTCTAAAGCTGTGCCTGTAGCAGCTAAACGTGACTTAGGTAAGAAAATGTTGTGTGTAGTCATGTTTCTCCTCCTGTTGTTCCTCGTCTTGTTTCCCAACCTCAATCTTAGGTGTTGTGGGTAAACCTCGCTCTCATCCGAGGTTTGTGCCTATGTGCCACCACTGTGGCAAGGCGGACATATTAAGCCTAAGTGCTACATGTTGCACAAACATAAGAGAAGCCTAAGAGTGTGTCTCCTAGATTTGATTCGTCAAATCTAATGTCTCAAGTTTCTGCACTAACCAAACAAGCTCAATTCTTGAGTGAGAAACTTGTTTTGTTGTCTAGGAACTCTCATGTGGAAGAGGTTTCTAGAAAGGTTTGGGTGAGGAAGTAAGATGAATTCCCATCTTCTTCTGCGTGTCCTGATGGACATGATGAGAGTACACTTCGGTGTAACTCTGCTTAAAAGATGCATTTTTATTTTCCCATCGCATGTGTGTGTGCGTGTTTTATGTTTTTGCACGTTTATTTTGTTTTCACAGCATATGGGTGTGGTGTGTCTTGTTTTTGTTTTATGTCCCTTGGTATATAGAATGGAAACCCGGACATAAATTTCATAGCCGATTCCGAATGAACGGTAGTATGACCACCTCAGGATACAACTCCAGTACCATTGGATGTTTGTACAAGCCTGTTTGTGTCTTTATTTTTATTTGTTAAAATCTGAAAAATTCAAAAAAAAAAATAGAAAATGAAAAAAGACAATTTTTTTTTTATTTTACGGCTTGTTAGAGCATGAAAAGCTTATGCATGTGATCCTGGTATGTAGGATTTATGATTATGCATGTATGATATGCTTTTATTTTTCTTGATGCTTTATATACATGAGTGTGTGTGATAAAAATCTTTGGTATATCATGTGCTTGCACCTCACATACACGTTTTTATTTTATCAAGGCTTGGTCGCATGTATGAGTTTTTGGACTGGCAATCTAATTTTTATCAGACTTTGTTCATTTAAATAGTGTGACTTTACTAGATGACCTTGTTATCCCCTTTTGCAAAAGTAAAAAGAAATTAAATAAAATGAGACTCAAGTGCAAAAGAGCCAAAATGGCCAAATTCAAAAGATAATGGGCAAAAACCCTTCACTCGAAAGAGTTGTTAAATATGAGCTCATGATATTTAGGGGGTAAATATTATAGCATGCAACCAATATTGCTTATTTTCAGGTCCTAGTGGTGCTGGATTTGAACACCTATTTTGTGGACTTGGTTTGTTTAGAGATGGATTTCTTTGGCTGTTTTTCAGCTCATAAAATAAGGTCTTAAGCCTTGATTCGTTATGCACTTTATTTTTTCACGCAAGTGCTTCATATGCTTTGGTGTTTATGTCATATGCATAAGTGTTGTATTTAGCCACTTTTAAAATGATGCATATTGTTTCATGTTATAAACAGCTGAATACTGACTGGGTATCATTGTATCAGCTTGAAATGTTGTTTCAGTCAGTTTTTGACAGGATTTGTATTTATCTCAGTATGTGCCTGTGTGTGCTTCATGTTATTGCATACCAATTTTTTTCTTCCTTCCTGTGCACTTTTCTGAGTTTTGATTTACTTCCAGTGTGTTATTTTGCTAACTGTATGTGCTTGTTAGTGAGGGTGAGTAATTCTTGTCTGTTTATGCTCTTGCATGTGTTGTCTCATGTTCTCCTGTTATTTTTCCTGTTTCTTTTACCCTTTGTCATTTCGTGCCAAAAATAGGGAAAGTAATATATTAAGGGGGAGAGCCTTAATATATAGGAGTGAACCGTAAAATATCCTTTAGATATCTCCGTTTTAAGGGGAGTTAAGATTAAGGGGGAGAGGGATTTCTACTTGTACATGCATGAGATTTTTACATGCTTTATGTTTTACTTGATTATCCTAATGCTTTTCACGGTATGTTGTTGTTTGTGGATGTTTCAGGTAGCAGGTATGTTGCTGCCGTGACATTAGTTTCAAGACTACTTTGTTAGGTGTTAGATCGAGTCCATTTGTAATAAGTCACTGTTTTGATGATTGACAGTTGACTATTTGCTCTTTGGGTCTATTACCGTAGTTTTTGTATTAGGTAGTGTTTTGTCACGGAATGCTAAAGGGGGAGATTGTGAGTTCCATTTTTTTTGGCATGTGTCCGTGACAAAACAAGTTCAATTGAGTTGTAATCCTGCATGAAGATCTTTGTACAATTGGACTAGTTTTTGGCTGCTGTACATCAGACATGCGTTCGTGGTGCGTTCGTTGCAGTGTTCGAACGATTGACGTTGGTGCTATATTCATTATTGGGTTCGAACGTGTGGCGTCAATGGCACATTCTTTATGGGGTTCGAACGAGAGCATTCCAGAGAGCAAACGTTCGAGTCACATTCTTGGTGGGTTCGAACGAGATCATTCCAGAGAGCATCTGTTCGTTGTGCGTTCGATGGCCATTCGAACGAGTCTTTCTAGTGGGCACGCGTTCGTGATGCGTTCGAGTAAATGTTCGAATGCCAGTCGTGTTTTTAGCATTTTTGGCCTGCAAAACCCTGGTTTTTCACCCTACCAATAATATAACACTTAGCCGCCATTCCCTAGAAGTTGAAAGAGCTGAAACACTTTTCCCTTGAGCCAAATCTCTCAAAGCTTTCAACTCTCATTGATTCCACCTTGAAGACTCTTTTCATCTTCTTGTCTTCTTTGTTAAAGGTGTGAATCTTTATTTGTTAAACCTTCAACATAACTTAACCCAAATTCCCTAATCATTTAGAGTTCTTTAGGAGGAAGTTTGGTAGTCGGAGTTTCGGCGTCATTGGTGATATAATCTACTCAGAGACTTCAAAGATTCTGAAGAAAACCGTGGTCGCGGGCTTGAGGAGTTGCTTTGAGTTCTTGCAGTATTGAGGTACTTGAGTCGGTGGAGTTACCACCATAGGTCTAGACCATCGTTGTAAATTTTTCTCTATATAGTGGATTCGGGTGGTAGCCTATACCCGGAGTGGTTTTTTACTCGGAAGAGTTTTCCACTTCGTCACCAAAATTATTGTGTTGAATTTTGAGTGATTGGTTTATTTTCCGCAATTTATATTTCGCTTTAAATTAATATTGTGGATTTTATTATTGTTGGTTGATTTGGTAATTGCCTGTTTCAATTTCATAGTAGCAGTAATTAGGACTTGTCCTGTTTATTGCTTGTAATTCCGCATAGGGTCAGAACCTAGGATAACCCCGAATTTTCAATGTGGAATGGGAGTTCCATTCTGTCAAGGTTCTGGGTGATATATTTAATTTATACTCCCCAAAACAATTATGTTTCGCCTGAATGTCCGAAATCTTCAATATGGTCAGTCATTTGCTCTTTTTTTTGTAAATTATCCTCCATATTTTCTTCACAGATGAATTTTAGGATTTCCTCATTCAGCTCTTCATCTGTCATATGTGAAATGCATGCTCCATAAGTGTCAACCTGATGATGTAAAGATGTGTCAGATTTTAGGTCTTCATTCTCTGATATGACTGGCTCAGATAGATATTCTTCAAACATTTGCGCAATGCATGCTCCAAGATCTTCATTTAGAGGATACATAATTTCATCCTCAATTTTTGTTGGCACAAATAGCTCTTTTTCTTCGTCCACATCAAAGTCTGAATAATAAAAATCAAATCGAGACCTTGCTAGTTCGGGTTCCTGAACTGATATCTCAAATTCCTGATATTGCTCACACTCCTCCTCTGCTAAAGTGTCATCGTGAAATGCTTGGTACTCGAAGGCTTCATCAGTTTCATTTGATCCGTGAGATATGTAATTCATGATTTCTATTGTTTGATTTGATTTGTCATTCTCTGTATGGATTCCGCTTGACTCTAAAATTGTGCATCAAATTGAGCTTCCCGTTTCTCGAACCAATCTTTGAGCACGTGAATCAACTGATCTTCCTCTGATGGTTCTGATTCTTGATGAAGATCAAAGGTTGATTATATGAAGGTCTCTGATAGTTTTGCCACCCTGAATTGTAGTAGTGGTTCATGCTCGGGTGGTTGTCATCGCATATCTCGCATCTCCCCATTGCGTTCTGTTGAGAAAATGTAGTATTGCTTGGTTTTGACATCCAGTGATAGTTGTTGGGCTGCACAACAGGTCTCAGAAAATCGGATTGTTGCTCACTGATTTAGGATGTAACTTCACCTCGTAAAACTCATAATTCTCTTATCACCCAACTAAGATCCATGTCAACCACCTGAAAATAAAAGAAAGAAATAAAAATTACATATAAAATTAAAGAAAATTAGATATAATTAAAATAGATAGCATCAAATTTAATAACTCAAGAAAAATAAGTCCCCGACAACGGTGCCAAAAACTTGACTGGCGTAATCACACGCGTATAACGTAACCGCACGTATCGTTTAAGTACTATAAAAATATCGATCTCACGAGAACTTAATTCCTACTGTTGTTATTAATTATTGATACTATTTATTTACGGGTATCTAATTAAGGGAGAAGAGAATGATCGCTTGATTGGTTGGTTAAATGTGGATATGCTAAATAAATAAATAAATACAAAATACAAAGAAAATAGTAAAGAAAATAAACAAAAGACAAAATCATAAGGTTGAAACCTAAAATCCTTTTTTCAAGTTCATTTTAAGTTTACCACATCAATCTTATTATGATCAGACAACAAGAAGCATTAAGCTTAAGATTCATTAAACAAACTAAAGAATTACCTAATATATAATTAAATCAATTATTAAGTATGTGAATATTGTGTTTAATCACTTCCCTAGAATAAAATTAAAATGCTGGGGTTAGGGGATCTACATTTAATATTCAAACCTAGGAATTTCACTTATTATAATATATAAATTATTTTATGTTCTGCTTTCTCAGGAATTAATAATGTCAAACATATAAAATCAGCCATATAGGCGGTAATCCATTTTAGTCCAATTACACCAGCCATATAGGCGGTAATTATCTGTCACATAAAGACCGGCCATATAGGCTGTAAAGTAATTTATATTTAAACCAACAATATAAACGGTAATAAAGTCTGTCATTAATTAGTCCGGTTAAATTATATTATAACTAAGTGAGATTAACATGTTAATCATATTAAATGTTTCACCATTTCCACAGCGGAAATTTAAATACAAAACACAAAATAAAATAAAAGAAATAAAATACTGAAATTAAAATTAAAAATAAAAATACGTACTTTAAATACTAAAAAGTAAATATAAACAAGATGCAATCCTCAAATTCCTATTAGAAATCTAAGGAAAGCATGAGGCAAATGAAATGGAATTCAGCTCAATTTATAGACTTTCTGGATGAGGCCACATCGCGACGCGCAAAGTCCTGCGCGTCGCGACATGAAGACGCGTTGACTGCTGACGTGGCACGCGGAATCTGTCGGCCCAATATAATTTTGACATGTGGCACGCAGTTTGTTCGGTCCAATGATGTGTTGACACATGGCAGAAGATGATTGGCTGACACGTGATAAGCTGACTCGGCATGTGGCTTATGTGGCTGACACGTATCAGACATGTTGGTCATGCGGTTGATGTGGTCCAATCAGATGATGACACGTGGCACGTGTATTGTCGGCAGCATGTGATGATGACACGTGGCACAGCACACGTTAGCATCCGGCGCATTTTAGCAACGGTGCATTTTAGCAAACTTTTTAGATTTTGACACGTTTCCGGCACACGTTAGCAGTGCATCTTAGCAGGCGTCGCACGTTAGCGGTCGCGATGCCCAAATTATTATTTTGCCCTTTTTGTCTGTTTTTTCACTGTTTTGGCCCTGATTTGCTTCCAATGCTTCCCAACTTTATTTATTTATAAAACAACACAAAATGCGTCAAAACGTTCATAAAAGTAAAGAAACTTTATAAAATATTAAGCCAAAAGAGTGGAAAATAGTGATATAATTACCACTCATCAACATACCTCATAAATAATATAAAATATTTTATTATGCATATAGTACAATATCAATGAGTTGATTTTAACGATAATGCTGGTTATTGTGAAATGAGATTACCGGAAACTTAAGTAATATAAGAGTATGGAGTATCGTTAGAGACTAAAATTTTAACTCATTCTCTAAATTTAAAATATATCTATTTCTTGGAGATGCTTTTAGTGTTTATCTGTTGGAGTTTCTCTATCAGCCTGGAATCTTTCAATACATAGAGTTGATTTTTTTTCTCGAATTTCCTTTTTTTAATGTTAAACACATATTCTTGTTCATGATTAAGAATAATTTATCTCCAAAAAGGTACCTACAGTCACCAACTATATTATAATTTTATAAAATTTAAGCTTCATTCTTACAGATTTTAGTGACTTATATCCAAGAGTATTAAGGGGCGTGGTTTGGTGGTGTAGGACTCAGGTTTTGGCCTTCAGGTCTTGGGTTCTAATTCAGGGAATGTGTTTCTTATAAGAGCCTGTGATAGTCGGGGGTTTTACCTTCTCCGCTTAAGCCCGGAAGAGGTGGTTTAACTGCGAGATTACCAACGATGGTTAAAAAAATAAGTATCCTCAAGTTATCATATATGTAAAATGTGAAGCCTTTCTTTGGTGTTGTGTATGATATGTCGGTTGTGGCCATTGTTCTAAACGACATGTCATGTGCCTTTAAAGAATGAAGTGGGTTACACCTGTTGGATGAGAGACACATGACTTAATCTCCGCCGTTGCTTTAATTCTTTTGCTCTCTATATATATAAGCTGCTAGGGTTGAGTATTTGCTAAGACGATTTCGTTTTTCGTTTCTTTGAGTTCCCCACTTCTTGCATTCGGCTGAGTCAAATCCCTAATCCAAGTTTGTGTGATTTTCATGGTAAATTAGCTTGTTGGCCGAATTGTCTAGGTGATTGACTAAGTGGCAGTGGCTGGGTTTGTGTGTGAAGATCGGCACTGTAGAGATTAGGCTTCTTTTGGCTTTGTTCTGTAAATTTGGGGAAATTGTGATTGTAAGTTCTTTCAAGGTTCTTGTGTAATCTTGATACTATAATAGTGCAGTGAGCTCCTTATTTCTGCAGTTCAACGTGGATGTAATCTGAATCTTTCTGGCGAACCATGGTAAAAATCTTGTATTTGTGTGGGTGATTCTTCTGTTGCTTAGTCTTGCATTGATTGTAATTGTTTCTCTGTGGCATTTGATTACGAACCTAGAACTGGTGAAAAGAAAATTCATAACAATATGAATTAGAAGTTTCCCTCAATTATTAACTTCATAGCCTGTACTAATATGATCATCAGCAACACAGCTAGTATGAATTTGTAAATTGCCTCCAGCATTTTCAATTCTGGACTCAACAACAGTATAAAAAATTCAGATAAAGTTAAAAGATCAAGAAATGATCACAATGGTGAAGTTTGATTCTCATTTCCCTTGATCAAACGTCTGCAGTCTATGAACATGAAAAGTCAAAGCAAAGTTTCATAGGAAAGCCAAGCATTGATTGTTATCCTAAATTAATATTTGTTTTGTACCAGTCACACATTTTCACTTCAAAGTTCACTTGTACTTAAAACTATTTTATCACAGTTTGGTATGTGCATTGCCTCAGCATCTACTTTCGCAACCAATTATTGGCTTCAAAATGTGAATATTATATGGGGCTTGGCTTAAAATGATTGAGACATTCTAAGGGACATATATTAGGCTCTATTTGAAATCATTGTTTCATTAAGTTCGATAAAATTTAGGTTTCTTTATTTATAGTTGTACGGGTCAAATTTGGGCCAAATGTATAATTTTTCGCCCAGGCCCAATAACAGTCAAAGTCCAAATACCTTAAATAGCTTACAGACCAAAGTTTGGCGAAAGGCCCGAACCCTTTTACATCTCGCCCATATTCTAGTGAAAGCCCAAGCAACCCATTTGCTTTCCACCGAAAAACATCACCTCATGTTCTCCGCATATTCAACTGACTCATCTCATCACCAAAGATAAATGCTAAAACGTGTTATGGATTCCACCCCCATAAATACATCCCATGTGCCAACCAGAAAAGAAATTCCTTTAGACTTATATAAAGAAGCAGAATTCATAATATATGGGGCATATTCATTCAAGCTTAAGCCTTTCTAATTCTAACTCTCGGCTCTCATACTTCAGTTCTCCAAAGCTCTCACCCCTTATACACCCACCGCCTTCACAACAGTTTACGGAGGTCAAGGTAACCTCAGACCTTGTTCTCCCTTCACTTTTTGCTTGCCTTCTCTACTGACTTGAGCGTCGGAGCGCTTACGGTGCCCACAACACTGGTGGGTAGGAATTTCTCCCTCACTTTACCTTTGTTTTGCAGGATCGTTAGTGCCCCCATACTACAAATTCTCGATTGTGGACCTCAGACAAAACCAACGTCAACAATAGTTTATGTCCGTAATCAACTTAGTTCTTCCCCAAACTTACTTATCCAATTGAACACATCAAGTTTTTATATAATCTTATCCCGCAAACTGAATCAAATAATAATAAAATTATTAATTCAGTTTAGTTCGACAAAAATGCCAAACCTTTGATGATCAATGTTTTTATTTCTTTTCGATGGAAAATCTTGGTTAAAATTTCAACTCTCAGTTGTTGTTACATTGGCCACAAAAGTCTACAAAACGACAAATTTATGGCATTAAATTGTCAGCAAAAACAGATTTATATAAAATATGCTCATTCAATAATTTTGTAACAAGTTTACTCATTCTCATAGGCATCATCAAATTTCAAAAGCCTTTTCACATCAAACTATAAAAAAGTTTGATGCACAAGTCTCTTTTTGTGGAGGTTTTGCAAAGGAAACCCTTTTGGTTATTAATTGCAAAGTGAGCATTTAACACTGCCGTACAAGTCTTTTGAGCATTTACATATAAACCATTCTTTTGCTTATTTGCATTTTGATTGATCTTGTTTGTAGGAGGTTCCAACAGAAAGAATTTAAGTTTCTTCAATGGAGATTTCATCACTCAGAGATATTACCAGAAATGGTAAGAATAATTTCTTCAGATTAAAAAATCGTACCAGGTATATAAGGCTCCCGCTATAAGAAGATTCTTGAGAAGATTTACCAAACAAATGGAGCCTTGATCATATTCTAAATTTGTATGCATGCTAAATTTGCAGGGAATGGAGGATCCCAGCTTCATGAATCAATGGCAGATGATGAACTCTGTTGATGAGTGCAACTTACTGCCATTAGCAGCTGCATTTGGAGAGAACTTGCAATATTCTTACTCATTCCCAACTTTCAACAATCAAACCGGCATCGATAGGCCCCAGAAACAGCTTAAAACAAGTACTTGGAATTCATCAGAAACTGGGTTCAATCCAAATAATGTTTCTGGTGTCAACATGAATCAAATGGGCATTTTGAAGCCTAAAGAGGAGACAGTGGCAGGTTCTCAAGGTTCCTTTGGAAATAACCAAAGCTATGTGTTCAAGGCTTGCCATGGAGCTAACAGAATTAGCTCTGGAAGCAGACTTTCTAGCACACAAGATCACATTATAGCAGAGAGGAAACGCCGCGAGAAGCTCAGTCAGCGGTTCATAGCTCTGTCTGCAATAGTTCCTGGCCTAAAGAAGGTACATTTATTTGTATGTGTGTGAGCGCTCGCGCACATTTGAAAATATGTTGTAGTTTTATAAAGTGTCAATTTTTGATTCATTATGTTGTTACTTGTTGGTAGACTGATAAGGCCTCGGTTCTTGGAGATGCTATCAAGTACTTGAAGCAACTTCAAGAGAAAGTTAAGTTACTTGAGGAGCAAACAAAGAAGAAGACAGTGGAATCAGCTGTGTTGGTGAAGAAATCACAGCTCTTTGATGAAGCTAATGACAACTCCAATGGTCCATTCAATGATGCATTTCCAGAAATTGAAGCAAGGTTTTGTGACGAAAATGTTCTCATCAGAGTTCATTGTGAGAAGAGAAAAGGTATCTTTGAGAAAATTGTGGCTGAAATTGAAAAGCACCTTACAATCATCAATAGCAATGTCATGACATTTGCAAATGCTGCTCTTGATATCACTATTATTGCTCAGGTAATTTATATATGAGAAATGCTAACGAGTGTCCTTAGGGCATTCGTTCAGAATCCATTTAAGAAAAATTTTGATGGGAAAAAGTAAAAAAATCATTAATGTTTTGACAGTTTTTTTCATTTCCCATAAAATGATGTCAAAACTTTCCTTAAATGGATAAGGACACTCGTTAGCATGACCCTTTATATATATATAGAGTCATTCTCTTTCGTTGACGTTCGCATTTTGTTAAAAATCGAATCTAGCAACTCTTTGTACAAAGAATTGGTAATAATGCTCTTTTCATTTTTAACAGATGGATGTGGAGTTCAATATGACAGTAAAGGATCTTGTGAAGAATCTGCACTCAGCTTTCAAGTTGTTCATGTGAAAGAGTCACATTTCAAGTTTCTTTTCTGCTGCTGCTACTATAAAAATAAATAACCAAATTCAGATTTTTCAAACTTATTTCATACAAGGCGTGCAATTCTCCACCAATCTAGACCATTACTTCAAGCTTTGTTTGCTGTGAGGTTCATTTTGCAAGAGGGTTTTTTTAATTTTTTTTTTTTTACACACCCTCTTGTTTTAGAACAAAGATCTCACAGCTTTATTGGGCTTTTTTTTTCCCCATTTTTTTAAAGGACAAAGTTGGAAATTCAACTGAACCAAAATTATGCCTTTTTCTTACCTAAATGGTTGAAAATGAATTAATATAAGGGGACAATTAGGTTTTTTTTGGGTGTGATGAAAAGTAGGCCTTTGTTTGTATTCTGTTTGGTCAATATTTTTAGAGGCATCTTGAAAATATTTTCTTGGGCCTCTTTTGATTTGTAATGTCATTTGGTTTGTAATAGTTTGGTAATGATATTTTAAAAGTGCTTCTTGACATTATTTTGTGTTTCTTCTTGTGATATATTGTGATAAAAGTCTCCAAGATTCTTTGATTCTCCAAGATTCTTTGAAATTACTAGTTTATTTGCAATTATAATTTATTAATATCATGATTTGCGGAGCTAGGGATTTTTTTCCTTCACTAGAGATGGTAGATATTCTTTTTGATAAATGAAAGAAAACAAAACAAAAATCAAAGCAAATTACAAACCAGCGGGGAAAAAAAAACATATGTGTTGGCAGTTGTTTTTTAAAGAATGATTAATGAGTATGATTCCACGTCTTGATTAACATAACAACAAATCATTATGGCTAGTAATAATCAATCAATCAACATAATATATGGTTTAGATTTCGAATTTCTAAAATCACTTGATCAAAAAGAATACGAAACTCATGGTGATCTTAAATGTGTTGAGTTTTTAAAAGTTGTCTCACGAATGTATTGGTTAAAAAATCAACTTTTTTTTAATCAAATAACCATCAATTACATCTTTGTATTTTACTCACCACAATAACATTAATATAAAAATAAATAAATGAGCATAACCTCATTATATTTGACAAAATAATCGAAACTCCTTTAGTGTTTAAAAAATAAACAAAACCTTCATATTGTTATAACAAAACCATCTAATAGTAAGATTGACGGAAAATCCCGAATTCTAAATCCCAAATCCCGATCGAGATTCTGTCCTGTTTGATCCGGGATGATTTTTTGTCCCAAATAAAAATTTAGGTGGGGATTCGAGCTGATATATTATCCCGAATAAAAACTGAGCCTGGATTCAGGATTATTTTTTTGGTCCCAAATCCAAAATTTTAACCAAAAAATCCCGAATCCCGATCAGGATTTAGGATCCCACACCATTTAGTTCGGGGAGATTCAAGATAATTTTTCGACCCAATTCAAATATCGATCAAGATTCGGGACAATTTTTTCATCCCGAATAGTCATCGAATGGGATGGATAAGACTCATTCGGGACGATTCTTTCATCCCGAATAGTCATCGAATGGGACGGATAAGACTCATTCGGGACGGGACATCTTGATTGCTAATCTCTATCTAATAGCTTTACTGAGAGAGAGTATTTTTGAAACACATTAGGTTTTATTTAATTTTAAAATATCATGAAAGTTTCGATTAATTTTCACAAATATCACGAGGTTATGCTCATTTTTCCTTAAGAAAACAAAAGTATTAATTTAAATCACAAATTTAATTTTGTTGAACTAGTTCAAGTGATTTTTAGACTTGAAAATAGAAAGCGTTGTAACTTTTGATCTTCTAACCATTTTTTTTCCTTAGAAGTGTCTACAGGTTCGGTTGGGACTCAATTCATCCAACCTGCAAATTATTTGTAAACAGTATTATTTCATTATCCGAATTCAAATCCTAAAAAAGTTTTATGAATTATTTCTACATCTTTCAACGATTCAGTGAAGTATATGTTTCTATCCACCACATACAAGAAATTTATAAATTAAGCTCCCTTCACATTATTTGAAGATAGCTAATCAAAATTAGGCTGGTTTAATACAACCATTTTTTTTTTTCCAAAAGTCAATTCTGTTTTGATAATGGTTGTTTCTAGATGAATATAAACGTATATAACACTTGAGATAATTAATTTATGTGGAAAGATGTTATTAAAATAATTATTAAAAAAAAAAAGTGTATTCTCACTTCATCAGAACCATATATATAATTTCAAATAGAAAATAAATCCATTTTATTTTAAATCTAAAATCTGAATATAATTAATGTTAACTAGATCACCTAAATAAAATTAATTAATAATACTAACAACCAATGAAAGGGAATAAGAAAGAGATAGGAATCTTCTTGGTGCCGATCTTGACACCGACCATTAATTTTAAAAGGCCATCTAGAAAGCGTAGAATTTAATAACCATTATCCTCCAACACTACTATTCAAATAATAATAATAATAATAAATAAATAAAAGGGAAAATAAATGTTAAATCCCATCGTTTTTAAAATGGACAAACATTTAAATGATTAATATTGTTTTCATATCTAAATTACATTAGAGAATACTAAATTACATTTTTAATTCAAAAAAAATTAAAATTTATTAATAAATAGAGATTTATATATCGTTTTTGAAAGATTAGAAAATTTTATATCACTTTCTCTAAACGATGAGAGTGTAAAAATTGCAATACGTGAGCTGCTTGGTGAATCCAGTACATCAATTATATAACACACACCAGAGCTGCAGAGGTTAAATGGATTTAACGGAATGATATACATGAATGGTTATATATTTGGATCGGAGACGACAGCCATAGCTCTCCGAACGAGCACATTTTAGATCTGGAGATCATCCAATGACAGTTCATCTACTGTCAGCATCTTCAGTTTCTGCGCATCAAAAGCAAAAGTAATTAGCGGATACATTTGCGATGGACGACGGGAATGCATTTGCCAGCAATTTCAGTTTCTGCGAAAATACCGTGATAAATTGTGCTGGATCATCAAGACTTGTCGTGCCTAGAATGATTTCTCTGTTTAGCTTTGTGGTTAGCTTGTGACAAACCCTTAACTGAGAATTCAAAATGTTTTTGTAATGTTAGAGTAGGCTACAATGTTATTATCGTTATAATGTCAACTAGAAAATTACTGAAAGCTGTTCATTTACCTCCGATCTGGTAGCTCCTCCGACAATGAACACAAAAATACGTTGGCCCATCTTCTTGAAATCACTAGATGCGTGTCTTAGTAACGAGTCACTGTATGTCAACAGAAGGCAAATAACAATACAAATGTTAGGTTTCGCCAAGAATTTTGACAGGCAGCAGAATCAAAATAACGTGGTTTAAGGTGCATGCATAGGCATAAACATGGCAGATTAGTAAAACTATGGATCTATGCAGTGAAGAGAAACAGCAGCACCTTGAATATCCATCATCGGAGTTCCGAGGTCGAGCCCATGTTGGTGTCCGTCTGGATCTCATTGAATGAGCAACTGGCGGTTGACTAACTGCTGCAGACTGGTTCGTTGGATGGTAAGTTGGACTGGGGTCATTCGTACACGGATAGTCATCCTTTAGTAGTTCTTTTTTACTAAGTTTTTCAATGAGTTCCTGAAAATGTACAACCAATTGCATTAGCAATCCACTGTAAATCAATAAAGATCAAGAAAGATTCATTATATTAATGGGGAATAAACCTAACTTTATATGTACCTCTATCATCGGGTAAAAGCGTGATAACTGCCATGTTGCTTCTTCACCAGTTCGGTCTTTCCTAACTGCCCGCTTCTTCTGACAGTTAGATATAGTAAGAGGGAAAAAGAAAAGAGCTTGTTAGAAACATATATCCAATAGTAGAAGCAACATTTCAACAGACAAACATGTGTTTTACCTTATGAATATCGAACTTTAGAGAAAAAGCTCCAGTCGAACTTTTTTTGCTATCCGATGCTCCCCCAAGCAGGCTCATATTATTTACAGCAGTCATATCATCAGGTGGTAACCTGGCCAACTGAAAGATATTCAATCAGATTAGAAACCAAAATTCAGTAGCCAACTAAATATAAAAGAAAAAATAAAAAACAAGCAAAGATATAGATGGCAACCTTCATTATATTTTGACCCTTTTCACCTTCAAACTTCTCAGGATAAATGGCTGCAAGAATCATCAATAAACGCAACTTATTTTCACGAGTTACATCCTAACTGAAATAAATCCATTTGTGTAAAACAAGTTCACACCTTATTGGTAGTCAAAAATTTAATTACATCCTTCAGTCCTGCATCACCAAAAACGAGGTCCTGTTCCAGCTTGCCAAGTTCTCTAAGTCCCAACTCCCTGATTATGGTGTGGATTTTTCCTGCAATCTACACAACCAGACCCACTTTGCATGACAACTTGGCTAACCGAAATTTCTTTCAATCAATCACTACTATATCCAAAATATTTAGAAGATAATAAAGTGAATTCCTGCTTTAGTATTTTGGTCATTAGTATGATCATATTTTGAAGAAAAGTTGGCAAAGATGCAAGCACATTGTAAAATGAGATAGCAGATAAATAAAGAGATCTCGTTGAAGGAAGAACCAAAAAAATAAATGATGTTAATATGGTCCAATATTCTCATGTGACTTAAGTACTTAATTAGACAGAGAAAATAACAGTATCCAAAGCAAAGTCTGAAATTGAGCCCAAGTCTAACAAACTATTCAATTCATTTGTGACGGAAAATTTAAAGAACAAATAACAGAGAAAAGATACCACACAAAATCAGAGCATAGATAATGCGCTGAAAACATAATAAATATAGAGTAGAATAGAATAATAAGAACACATATAAGAAAATAATAATGACCAAAATACTAAAGAAGTAAGCCACTTTATTGACTTAACTAAGTTACCTAAGAAGAATAAGGACTATGTCGCTCAACGAATGAGCGCAGTGGGTGTGAAACTAAAACGATGCTTCAGTATACCAGATAACTAACAAATAACCTCTTAATTGTAAAGGAATCCCTCAAGTAGGAACTTAAGGCTAAGCATATCTTATGGAAGAAAAAATAAAACTATTGTAAAAAGAGGATGCTCTAATTAATGAATGATAATAGAGGAGCATTGTCATCCACATAAAAATCGCATAGCAGCTCACCCACTGCTACACAGAACAAAATACATTTGTCAAATTATTTGAGTTAACATCAATTAGCAAATGGACAACAATCCATGTAGCATTTTACAAAAACTTCCATAGCAAAAGCATAACAAGGCACACCACATTTCTTTACTGGTTGACAAAACGGAGAGAAAATTTAATACTACTTTCCTTTTAAGTGTGTATGTGGGACTGTGGGAGGACAGGGTTGTGTCACAGAGCCAAATATTAAAATAGTTATGGAAAAGGAATAAACTAACCTCCACATGGAGGGAAAGCTTGTAAATTTGCTCACTATATTGCGGCAATGCTTGAACCATCTTTTGCAGATCCTTTGTAGAAAGTTCACCTCCATCTCTAACAAGAGAGTTCAATAAGAATTAGAAAGTGACAGAGTTTATTTTCAAAAGTTGATAAAGCTTTAATCTCCAATGATATATCCCGGTGACAGACTTTCACCAACCTTTCACCATGTTGAATTTGTGCCGCTTTATTCTTTGATATGAAACTGGTTATTTTCTCACGTAACCGATCGCTAGCCTGTGGATCAAGATGCATTCACATTATTCACATAAAGAGCAATAAAAGGAAAAGAGTAAAGATCAAAAAGGTAAAAACACCAAACATACGTCTGCAATATGAGCATGCCGAAGTTCAAGCCAGAGAGGATCATGTTCCCCCAAAAGAACTTCTTTTTTCTCTGGTGGACCACCTGTTTTGCTTGGAACCTGATGAAGTAATTATCCCTTATTTTATGTAACCAAAGATATCCACATACAAATACAAGAATACACATAAGACTTCCAAAATTAGAACTTACATCATGCACATATTTATTTCCTTCCATTTTCAGTAAATCATGGCAAATGGCATCATATGTCCACTCATGAATGATAGGAGAAACCTGCACATGCAAAATTAAAATGTTATTAACACAGGCAGCATATATATAAAAAGCATTTTGAAAGTTGATTTCCACATGCATCAAAAAACCTGATCAACGGAACGGTCAAGGATAAGCAATTCGCATGTTTCTCTCTGAGGGAAATTTTCAATGGTTTGTTTGTATGTCGTAAGACAGTTCCAGACGCCGGCAGCAAGCTTTGTTGGGATTAAATCACGAAAAGTTGTCATTGTCATTGCATCAAGTGATTTGGCAGCACGGTATCGCACAAATGGAAATTCCTGACAATGAAATTTTTACACGCCTCTTATTATCTCATGGTTCAATTTCAAACGATTATTAAAAATAAACAAAAGGAAGGAATAAACAAATTCAGTTCATGGATTTTTGGGAATTATATAAAGACAATTCCTATTTGATATAGCTATTTGTGCAAGTATATTACGATGGAGTATAAATCCATAAGACTTCTTAGCAATACCAATCTGACAGATCATTATTTTTTCTCTAAATAAGTTGAATGATTAATTCCAGAAAAATTATACACATGCCTCAAAAAATAATAGAACTTAAGAATCAGCATGAAAAAATCATTATCAATACCTTTAATGAAGCAAAAACTGTAGCAATGCGGGTAGCCATCGCATTCAAACATGCATCACCATTGCGAGAATTTTCCTCTTCTCCAAATAGTTCCTCTAAGGCCTTTTCATCATCGGTGACAAAACCCTATGTTCGGAAAATCACAGTTGACTAAATAATGATAACATTATTCATTAACTAGTCATCAACAATTTGAATTCAAAACTTATTGGTTAGAAGGTTTTTTTGGGGATAAGAAACTGAATTTTTTATTGATGGAAAAAAAAAAAAGAACAGTGGACAAGAAGTCCACTAAGCATAAAAGCTTAAAACTAATAAAACGATGCAAACCAACAGAAAACAAAACTAGAATCACACAACAACGGTCTCCCAATTAAGATGAAGAAAGACTTGAAGGCTATTGTTTGAAGTCTGAAATAATTTTATGAAACTTTCATCATTCCCTAGGTGGGAAAAATTGTAAAACGTAGCATAATAGAACAATGATATGATAATGCAAAAAGGACATTTGGTCCACCAGGAATTGCTAAAAAAATCTTTAAATAACAAGTATGTATAATTTCAGCCATCATAAATAGTTTTGAAATATACTTCCGATAAGCAGCCAGATGAATATTTCTTATAAGATGAGGAAAAAATAACCAAAGAGATAAAACACAGTAGTTCAGAAGCAAAATCATATCACTTGAGATACTCTATGTTCTGTGTACAAACTCAACCAACTGAAGTAGTGTCAAATACCTGGCTGTGTATAGCAAAATAATCCAAATTCATCTGCATATTATCAACAAAATGATAAACAAAATCAGCATGTAATTATGTTCCAAACCAAAAATGGAAGAAGAGAAAAGGAAGGGAACTTATTGGAAAATTATAATTGCTTATGCACAATAATCAATCCAAAGATTCAAATAATTCTGCAAAGCAAGAAAAATAACCTCTCTTAGAGCACCCATGCGAGGTATAACAGTTAAATCCTTCTTGATGTGAGTCACCAATTCCCTTGATATAGGTGAACTGAAGAAAACAAATGCCCTTTCCAAAAACAAAAACAAATTATTGAAAAACCGTAAGAAAGCACAACAAGCACTTAGGATAATAAGTAAAATCTTTCATACTTCTTGTATAGAGGTGATTTTCCAGACATATCTGACAAGAACATGATAACGCTGCCAAAACCAAAAACAAAGACATAAATAAACAAACCTAAAATAAAGAAGAAAAAATTAAAAAGAAAAAGAAAAAGAGAGAAGTGCCTGTTCTATATCAGTATACATATAATTGGTTTAACAACTTCTTTAAATTAATGTGACTGTATTACAACAAGAAAATAGTAGATTTACATTTTCTAAGTTACACTTATAAAGTATTAAACTATGGGCATAAATTGGGGGCATAATTCAGATGAAGACAGGCTAGAACATATCAAAAAAATTAAATGGCAGCTTATTTATTTCCATTCAACTGCCCTAAAATGAAAACTTCAAGAGTCTAACTGCTATGCACTCTTCCTTTATAGCATTTATTTTAGAGAAAGGTATAAAATATGTGTTCCACTACCATCAACTGCAAAATATTCGCAATAGAAGGGCGTACCAGTGAAAGGAAACAAAAATAAACACACAAACAACTAGTAACAAAAACATAAAATCTCTGTGATTATGTTAAGCATAGAAGAGAACAGAAATTACTTCTCTTTGGTTGGTTGGATGAAGTATATAGCATCCGTGGAGGGCAAAGGTTGCCTTCGTCTGTGTATGTCCTCTACCACTGCAGGAACAGTGAATATTAGATTATTCTACTGGGATCAAATCAGATAATCAAATATCTTAACCTAAAAATGTTTCCATTCAATAGTTTATAAATTGTCTCAACCCCTAAACCATCACCCAAAGCTAACTTTCCTATTTACTACTTCTGGAATAAAAAGTAGTAAAAAAGAATGCAACCATCTTCCAATTTCAGTGAGAAATGGAGTGGAAACATGGATTCACTTAGTCTATCAGCTTACCTTGCTCAGTGACGGAGTCACATAAAGGTGAGTGTGCCGAAAATTAATTAATAAAAGAATCTGATTTATTAATAAGATAATTTTTCCTCATTAAAATAAAAATTATCTTAACACTGTGAAAATCAAAATTTTCCCCAATCAAATCAATGTTCTGGCTACACCACCGGCCTTACTTGACCACGGTTCAACTTAATGCATCTTTAAGCACATGTTCTCAATAATGAGAACAAACTTAGGATGTTTTGCATAGGATGTTTTGCGAACATGTGTACCATAAACTACTGAAAAGTACAAAGTTTTCTCCATTTCTAACAATTTTCAAAGAGGATTCTTACATGAAACTCCTTTCTGTGTGATGTCGGCCATCTTGCACGAGTACGACATTATCTTAACAGTAAGCTTATCCATGATGAACACCTACACATAACATATTCCAAAGAAACCAAGAAATCAGAAATGAACTTCGAAAACATAAATTGACATTACTGTTGTAAATTCTTCAAATCTTCAAATTTGATGTTTGGATGGAGGAGGGACATGTCCTTTGGTTGGTACCCCATAATGACATGTCCTTCATTTGTGTTTTTCATGGTCATATGCTTAAGGGGTGCATAGGAGGGGTGCAACCCTTTGATGGATTGCACTCTAACCCAAAGGGTGCCTTTGAGGCACCTTTCCATGCTTACAAAAGGAAGTCATTATCTTCCTTTATAAACACACAATAGAAATCCGAATTTGAGAAATACTATAAGTGAGAGTCTGATTTGCTTTCTTGAGTCAGAGAGTTTCCCACCATCTTCCAAGTTCAAGATCTTGTTAAGGTGTGCCCCTTGAACAAGAGGAATCCGGGTTATCCTGGGAGAACATTGGCCACAGATCCGTAGAGCACTGAAACGGGGTCGATAAGTTCTTAATGACAGAGATTCATCTCGATCCGGACGTTTGTTATTCGTCTTTATAACAAGGTTTTTCTTAATTCTTAAGTTTTAGGGTTCTTAGGGTTCAAACATGTAGACTAGATCTACTTTTGGTTTTCTGGATTTGATTTGTTTTGCATGTTGTTTAATGTTTAATGACACTATTTGGCCAACAATCTTAAGAACTTATCACATTCAAGTGTTGTTAGACTATAATTTGCATGCTAGGGTAGAATATTTTCTGGAAAAAATACGAACTGTGCATGTAAACCCGTAGGGTGTTCGAATGCCCGACGAACGGGAAGGCTTAAAATTTGAAATTTCGTAAGAATGTTCAAACGCAACTCGAACGCAAGCCTTATGCCTAAGAACGTTCGAACACATTATCAAACGCTATATGAACGTGAATTCTCTGGAATCATTTTGTTCGAACGCGTTATCAAACGCAACACGAACGCACACACACACTGGACAGTCTTGTTCGAACGTAGATACGAACGCGACACTAACGAATTTGTCCTGGAATTGTCATAAACTGTAAACTTTAATTAATATTAACTTGGTTAATCATATACTATAAACACATTAATCTTGGTAGTGTAGATTGAAGTTTTTATTAGGTTGTTCAATTATCACAAGCAAACACATAGTGATAAAGTTGTATTTGATTGTATGTTGCATAATTGGTTGAGAATTTAAAGTGTAATCATACACAAGAAATTCCATCCAATCTTGATTGACACTTACACATATCATATTATTTGTACAATTGAAGAAGTGTAATTCTGAGTTTGACAGAATATCACTTTGAACAAGATCATTCGTTGATCGTTGTGCAATTTGTCTTCCGTAGACTTATTTACCCCTGTTGATTTTCCAGTTACAAATGGCTAGCGGAAACATCACCGTACCGGTCTCTCATGGAGAAAAGCCGGAAAAATTTGATGGGATAAATTTCAAACAGTGGCAGAGCAAAATATTGTTCTACTTGACAACTCTCCAGTTGGCTAAATTCCTCAAAGATCCTCCGAGTCCTGTGGAGGGTGAATCTGAATTGGCCAAGGAAGAGTGAGAACAGACTTGGATGTCTGGAAACTTCTTATGCAAGAACTACCTTTTGGGTGGTCTTGACAATACCCTGTACAATGTGTACCAAGGGATGACTTCTGTGAAGATTCTCTGGGAATCTCTCGAGAAGAAGTACAAAATCGAGGATGTCGTACAAAAAAAATTTGTCGTGGGTAGGTTCCTGGACTACAAGATGTTAGATTCAAGGACGGTGATGTCTCAGTTGGGTGAACTGCAGTTGATCATTCATGAAATACTGGATGAGGGAATGAAACTATGTGAGATGTTTCAAATTGCCGCCATAATTGAAAAGTTGCCTCCATCATGGAAGGACTTCAGGAGCTATCTGAAACATAAAAAGAAGCAGATGAGCCTTGAAGACCTCAATGTTCGATTGAGAATCGATGAGGACAACAGGATGTCCGAGAAGGCCAGCTACAAGACTATGGAGTCTAAGGCCAATATCATTGAGGGTGTGAAGGGTAGCAAGAAAAGAAAGAACAGCCAAGGGGAAATGCTACAACTGTGGAAAGAGCGGTCATATGTCAAAGGACTGCAAAAACAAGAAGTCTCAGGACAAGGGCAAGAAAAATAAAAATGAGGCTCATGTCACTGAAGGTGAGCAGCTGACTGATGAGATCTCAGAGATGGAACTATCAGCAGTGGTAACCGAAGCCAACATAGTTGGGAATCCGAGAGAATGATGGGTAGACACTTGGGCTACTCGTCATATCTGTGCAGATAGTAAGATGTTTTCCATGTACCAGAAGGTCGATGGCGGCGATCATCTGACAATGGGAAAGTCGTCTACCTCTCAGGTGGTTGGACAAGGCATAGTGGTTCTGAAGATGACATCTGAAAAGGAGCTGACATTGAGAAATGTTTTGCATGTTTCAGATATTCGGAAGAACTTGGTATCGGGCTCCCTTCTTAGTAAGGCTGGTTTTAAGCTAGTATTTGTTTATGTTAAGTTTGTAATGACAAAGAATGATATATATGTAGGAAAATGTTACCTAACTGAGGGCCTTTTCAAGCTAAATGTAATGACTGTCAACCGTGCTATTAATAAAGCTAGGACTTCTGCTTATATTATTGAGTCACAAAATGTATGGCATGGGAGGTTAGGACATGTTAACTATGATACCATACGTAAATTAATTAACATGGACCTTGTACCTAAATTTGCAATTGATAGCCAACATAAGTGTGAGGCATGTGTTGAAGCAAAGATACATCGAACATCATTTCATTCTGTTGAACGCAGTTCTGAACCTTTAGAACTTGTACACACTAACGTGTGTGACATGAATATTGTGCACACAAGAGGCGGTAAAAAGTACTTTGTCACTTTTATCGATGATAGCTCAAGATTCTGCTATGTGTACTTGCTGAGGAGCAAAGCTGAAGCGATTGAAAGCTTCGTACATTATAAGAACGAAGTTGAAAATCAACTTGGTAAGAAAATCAAAAGAATCAAGAGTGATAGAGGCGGTGAATACTTTTCACCATTCGGTGAATATTGTTCTGTGCACGAAATTATTCATGAAACCACTGCTCCTTATTTTCCTCAACAGAACGGAGTTGCGGAGCGCAAAAACCGAACATTGAAGGAAATGATGAACGCCATGTTGACGAGTTCGGGTTTACCCCAGAACTTGTGGGGGGAAGCCTTGCTTTCCGTGAACTACGTTCTAAATAAGCTTCCTCACATAAGGTTGGACTTGACACCATATGAGTTATGGAAAGGTTTTGTACCTTTCTACAAATACCTAAAAGTGTGGGGTTGTCTTGCCAAAGTAATGGTTCCTAAACCTAGGTAGGTTAGAATAGGACCCAAAACTGTTAATTATATATTCATTGGATATGCTCACAACAGTAGTTCCTATCGATTCTTGGTACACAAGTCGGAGATTCCTGACATCAATCCGAACATGATAATTGAGTCAAGGAATGCGACATTTTTTGAAGAGACGTTTCCTTATAAGGAAAGACAGAGAACTGAGTCTCGCAAAAGAACAGTTGATGCTGTCAAGGACTGTGATCAAGCTGACCAAGAATCAGATCAACGTGTGAATGCTGAGATAATCGAGCCTAGACGTAGCAAAAGAGCTAGAACGTCTAAGTCGTTTGGTCCTGATTTTCTGACATACTTGTTAGAAAATGAGCCTCAAAGTTATAAAGAAGCTATGTCTTCTCCGGAGGCACCTCTTTGGAAAGAGGCTATTAACAGTGAGATTGATTCAATCCTACAGAACCATACTTGGGAGTTGGTTGATCTTCCACCAGGTTGTAAGCTGCTGGGCTACAAATGGATATTTAAAAGAAAGATGAAAACGGATGGATCAATAGATAAGTATAAGGCGAGACTTGTCATACAAGGTTATAGACAAAAGGAAGGCCTTGATTACTTTGACACCTATTCACTAGTGACCCGTATCACATCGATAAGAATGCTCATAGCCATAACAGCTATATTTGGTCTTCAAATACATCAAATGGATGTAAAGACGGTATTCTTGAATGGTGAATTGGATGAAGAGATTTACATGGAACAACCAGAAGGGTTTAGTGTTCCTGGACAAGAATAGAAGGTGTGCAAACTTGTAAAATCCTTATACGGATTAAAACAAGCACCTAAACAATGGCATGAAAAATTTGACAAAGAGATATTGTCAAGTGGGTTCAAAACCAATGAGTGTGATAAGTGTGTGTACACCAAATCAACTAAAAAAGGATATGTCATTGTGTCTCTATGTAGACGATATGCTGATAATTGGTAGTAATCAAGAAATGATTCAGTCTACCAAAAACATGTTATCCAGCAGATTTGATATGAAAGATATGGGAATAGCTGATGTGATCCTAGGAATTAAGATTTCTAGAATATCAGACGGATATATATTATCATAAACTCATTATATTGAGAAGATACTTGATAAATATATCAAAGGGGATCTAAATGTGGCTAGAACTCCTGTGGACCTAACTCTTCATCTATCAAAGAATGCTGGCTCAGGCGTATCGCAGTTAGAGTATTCAAGAATCATCGGAAGTCTGATGTATCTTACGAATTGCACACGACCTGATATCGCTCAAGTTGTGAATCGGCTTAGCAGATATACGAGAAATCTAGGACATAACCACTGGAAAGCCATAGTAAGAGTTTTGAGGTATCTAAGAGAAACTTCAAAACATGGGCTATATTACGAGAGATATCCTGATGTCCTAGAATGATACAGCGATGGTAACTGAATATCTGATACGGTGGATTCCAAATCTATGGGTGGATTTGTTTTCACACTTGGTAATGTAGCCGTGTCATGGAAATCCTCGAGGCAAACATGTATTGCTCGGTCTACTATGGAATCAGAGTTCATAGCGTTAGACAAAACAGCGGAAGAAGCATAATGGCTTAGAAACTTCCTGGAGGATATTCCTAGTTGGCCTAAACCGGTGCTAGTGATTAGCATACATTGTGATAGCCAATCGGCTATTGGGAGAGCCCAAAATACAATGTATAATGGTAAGTCTCGACATATACGTTGGAGCCATAATACCATACGTCAACTACTCTCAAGTGGCATAATAACGATCGATTATGTTAAGTCGAAGGAAAACCTAGCGGATCCACTAACTAAAGGTTTACCTCGAGAGCAAGTTGAGAATTCATCGAGGGGAATGGGCTTGAAGCCTATAATCTAAGAATTATCATTGTGGAAACCCAACCTAGATGACTGGAGATCCCAAGATCTATGTTCAAAAGAGACAACAGAAATTTTGTGCAATTCAAAACAAGCACTGAAGAGTTTCGTACTCTTTCCCATTCCGGTAATGATGTTGAGTGCTGTCTGTCATTGGTTAGGATAAGTTTAGGCTTTTAATGATGACTATATTAGGAGATGAGTCCTAATAGGGGTAAAGACAGATTACCTCTTCATAGTAGATCACCTATTTCAAGTAAGAAGTAAGGTCGCTTACATGGGAACCTTTAAAGGCGGGTTACCCTAAAGTACTTAATGAATCTGGGACCGTTGTTCAGGACTGAAATGAACACAATCGTAGAACGAGAAAATGGTCGAATTAAAGCTGTGTGTTGGCAATTGTCTTGGTTTACACCAACGGCAGAACAGTTCAAGACTATGGGTCACTGGTTTGCCAAGTAAATCTGATTGTCATTCACTAGGAAAGGTTCAAGGTGAAAGCTACCTATTTCGATGCAGCTTTAGTTCACGGAAACTCACTCATGTGCCTGCATGAATATTTGAAGAATTGTGGGGGATTGTTGTAAATTCTTCAAATCTTCAAATTTGATGTTTGGATGGAGGAGGGCCATGTCATTTGGTTGGTACCCCATGAGGACATGTCCTCCATTTGTGTGTTTCATGGTCCTATGCTCAAGGGGTGCATAGGAGGGGTGCAACCCTTTGATGGATTGCACTCTAACCCAAAGGGTGCCTTTGAGGCACCTTTCCATGCTTACAAAAGGAAGTCATTATCTTCCTTTATAAATACACAATAGAAATCCGAATTTGAGAAATACTATAAGTGAGAGTCTGATTTGCTTTCTTGAGTCAAAGCGTTTCCCACCACCTTCCAAGTTCAAGATCTTGTTAAGGTGTGCCCCCTTGAACAAGAGGAATCCGGGTTATCCCGGGAGAACATTGGTTATAGATCCATAGAGCACTAAAACGGGGTCGATAAGTTCTTAAGGACATAGATTCATCTCGATCCGGACGTTTGTTATTCGTCTTTATAATAAGGTTTTTCTTAATTCTCAAGTTTTAGGGTTTTTAGGGTTCAAGCATGTAGACTAGATCTACTTTTGGTTTTCTGGATTTGATTTGTTTTGTATGTTGTTTAATGTTTAATAACACTATTTGGCCAACAATTACAACACAAGCTAAGTGTGTCTAATGTATATATATAGTTACGAATTTTTCATCCAGATGCACGGAAAGTACTAGTACTTTTTCGTATAATAAATTTTAAAAAAAAATTAAACCTACTATAATTTACGTGCATCCGCACGAAAATTCATGTAGCCATCAGAATATATATATATATATATCACCTTCAATGTCAATTTTGAGTTCCATGTTTTTGCCGAGCGAAGCATTTCACCCAACAATCCTGAGCTCCAATTCAAAAAAATGGGACTAACTAGTAATAATCCAGCAATCTATAAACAACATGCCACATGTATGAAATCAAACTAGAACAGTGCCGTTTTTTTAGTTGCAGTTGATGTATAATTAATCCATCGATCAGTAGTTTCTTAAAGCTAAGTATAAACAGCAATTGAAATGCTATGATGATTAGGAAGATTAGAAACGTACTTTCGCGGTTAATTTGTTTGAAGTTTTTGTAGTCGATGTCGTACAACGATGAGTCGGAATCGGAGTACGACATGTCATTTTTGTAGTGAATCACAATAAGTGGTATCGAGAGCTTTGGTTCTTCATTGGGATCGAAAAACCGAAGAACGGAGTTCGGTTCGAAAAATTTGAGTTCTGGCAAAGTTGTCAAAAATTCACTTTAAGGGCACCATCAGCTAGTTCACGTCGAGACGAGCTCGGTGGTATTTCGTGGCGATCAAACGGAGGTCGGACGACTCCGCACGCGCCGACACGCGCCGGCGAGTGAAGTCCAGTCTTGCCCACGCACTACAAGTGCCTCTGGAGGTTGAAGATGAGTCCAGTCAGCCACCACATCACGCCACGTCATGCCCAGTCAGCGCCCAGACAGCGCCCAGTCAGCATCTAGTCAACGCCACATCAGCTGCCACATCAGTGACACGTGTTTACCACATCAGCAAGCCAATCCCACACTGCCACATCAGCAGCCTGGTAAATTTCATTTACCCCCCGAAGTTTTGAAATTTACAATTTTGCCCTAGAACTTTTAGGAATTTTCAAATTAGCCTCTGTGTTGGATTTAGACCAACGAAGTGTCTATTCCACCATTTTCGACCGTTCCGAACGCAACGGTGATCTCGGATTTGTGAAATTAAGCCCTAATTTTAATCTATTTTCATTTTAAACTTTAAAACTTAAAATGGAAATGGAGGATACTCATTCTGGTGCAATGATTAAACTGGCTGCCACTAATTACTCCCTCTGGAGACCTAGGTTGATAGATTTTTTACATTGTAAAGATCTGTTTGATGTCATTGAGTTTAAGAGAGAGAAACTAGAGTCTGTTAAGGAGTATGAATGGAATAAACTCAACAACAGAATTTTGGGTCAGATTAGGCAGTGGATCGGTCACAGTGTCTTCCACCACGTAGCACAGGACACAGATGCTTATGAAATGTGGAGGAAATTGGAAGACATGTTTCAGGCTAAAACAGCTCAGAATAAAGCCTTAATCATGAGGCGTTTGGTGAACCTGAAGCTACGGAGTGGAACTTAAGTTGCAGAACACACCAACGAGTTCCAAAGCCTGGTGAACCAGTTGTATGCTGTAGACATGCAACTAGTAGATGAAGTTCAAGCCCTCTTGCTACTCAGTTCTCTTCCTGATAACTGGGAGACTCTGGTGGTTACTCTCAGCAACTCAGCTCCAGAAGGCAAACTTACCATGCCTATGGTAAAGGATGCCCTGTCAAATGAAGGAACTATAAGAAAAGACGTGGGCTCAGATCAAACAGAAGCCCTTGTCTCGGAGCAACGGGGAAGACAACAGGAGAAACATCAAGGTGGGAGAAGAGGCAGAAGCAAAAGCAGGGGCAGGTCCAAGGACGGGAAAAAGACATACAAGTGCTTCCACTGTGGCATAGAAGGCCACTTGAAGAAAAATTTCCGGAAACTGCAACAGAAGCAAGGACAAGGCAATAACCAGCCGAAGAAGAATGATGCGGAGATGCTAATAGTTACCACGCTAATAGTTCACACCACAACTTAGGATATCGAGTGGGTGGTCGATACTGCAGCATCCTACCACGTCATTCCTCACAGGGATTTCTTCACAACATACAAAGCATGAGACTTTGGAGTAGTGAAGATGGGGAATACCGGTTTTTCTCAGATAGTAGGAATTGGTGAAATACAGTTGCAGACAAATACAGGGTATACAATAACCCTGAAAGAGGTCAGACATGTTCCAGAACTTCGGCTCAACTTACTCTTGGGGGTAGCCCTTGACAAACAGGGTTATGCTAGCCATTTCAGCAACGACACTTGGAGGATGATAAAGGTGTCATGGTCATCGCCCGAGGACACATCTGTGGAATTTTGTACAAGACTCATGTGAAGATTTATGCAGAAAGCCTCCATGTAGCTGAACGGGAGGCTTCTCAGAATCTGTGGCACCAGAGACTCGGTCACATGAGTGAAAGGGGTTGTCTACCTTGACAAAGAATGATCTGATCACTGTCTCCAAAAATGTTGCTCTGGATCCTTACAATCACTGCCTATTCGGTAAGTAACACAGAGTCTTTTTTAATTTCTATTCTACAAAGAAATCAGAGTTACTTAGTCTGGTGTATTCTGACGTATGTGGTCCCTTGGAGGTAAACTCATTAGGCGGTAATAAATATTTTCTGACTTTCATTGACGATGCTTCTCGGAAAGTATGTGTGTATTTTCTGAAATCAAAGGATCAGGTCCTGGACTATTTCAAACTGTTCCATGCCATGGTTGAGCGTGAAACAAGGAAGAAACTGAAATGCCTTCGTACAGACAATGGAGGTGAATCCACTTCTAGGGAGTTCGATACCTACTGCGGAAGCCACGACATTCGACGTGAGAGGACTATTCCACGCACCCCATAACACAATGGTGTCACTGAAAGGATGAACCGCACCATTATGGAGAAAGTCAGAAGCATGATCAGTATGGCTAAGCTACCAAAGCCATTCTGGGGAGAAGTTGTTCGTGCCGCCTGCTACCTTATCAACAGATCACCATATGTACCGTTGAACTTCGAGATTCCAGAGAAAGTGTGGTCTGGTAAGAATCCTTTATATTCTCATCTCATAATATTCGGATGTTTAGCATTTGCACATGTATCCAAGGAGCTCAGGCAGAAGCTTGATGCAAGGACTACTCCATGCATCTTTATAGGCTATGGAGACTAGGAATTTGGATACAGTTTATGGGACCCGAAGGAAAGGAAGGTCATCAGAAGCATGGATGTAGTGTTTTTTGAAGACCAAACAATAGAAGATATTGAACAGCCCAAGATGCATTCTAAAACCAGTGCCGACAATGCCGATGCAAATCCAGACACAATCCCAGCACCGGCACCAACACCATTGACCACAGATGATGATGGGGTGTAAGACATACCAAAATCAGAACCAGAGGAAGAAGGCGGTGTTGAGTAGGGGGAGCTGCAGCCTGCTCCATCTGAGGCTTCAGGATGACAACAGACAGCCAGAACCTCCAGTACGAAGATCCGAGAGAGGCCGGATTCCATCAGCCAGATACTCAGGATCAGAATACATTCTGCTTACTGACGATGTGGAGCCAGAAACCTTCAACGAAGCGGTATCTCATAAGGACAAAAATAAATGGCTGCACGCAAAGTAGGATGAGATGGAATCTCTGCAGAAGAACAACACTTATGAGATAGTCAAGCTCTCATATAGAAGAATGCACTGAAATACAAATGGGTATTCAAGCTCAAGAAAGATGATAGCGGAAAAGTGGTGAAACACAAAGCTCGGCTAGTGGTCAAATGATTCCTACAGAAAAAGGGAATTGACTTTGATGAGATTTTTTCACCTGTGGTAAAAATGACTTCAATCCGAGTTATCCTATGATTGGTAGCCAGATTGAACTTGGAGCTTGAACAGATGGATGTCAAAACAACATTTCTTCATGGTGATCTGAATGAAGAAATCTACATGGAGCATCCAGAAGGATTCAAGTTTCAGGTAAAAAAAACCTTGTTTGCAAGCTGAAAAAGAGTTTGTACGGGCTCAAGAAAGCACCGAGACAATGATACAAGAAGTTTGACTCATTCATGGTGGGTCAAGGATACAAAATAACTGCAGCATATCAGTGTGTATACATTCAGAGGTTTCCAGATGGAAATTTCGTTGCTCTTCTACTGTATGTAGATGACATGTTGATTATCGGACAAGAAACAGCGAAGATCAGCCAGCCGAAGAAGGAACTCTCCAAGGCTTTCGACATGAAAGACTTAGGACCAGCTCAACAGATTTTGGGAATGATGATTGTTCGTGATAGACAGAACAAGAAGTTGTGGCTTTCACAGGAGAGGTATATTGAACGGGTAATCAGAAGGTTCGATATACAGAAAGCCAAACCAGTTAGCGTTCCGCTAGCGCACCATTTCAAACTGAGCAAGAGTTCGTGCCCCTCATCCAAGAAAGAGATAGAGGAAATGTCATCAATACGATATTCTTCAGCTGTTGGAAGCCTAATGTATGCAATGGTATGTACCAGGCCAGATATTGCACACGTAGTGGGTGTAGTGAGCCGTTTTCTCTCTAACCCTGGAAAGCAACACTGGGAGGCAGTCAAATGGATTCTCAAGTACCTCAAGGGTATAACGAAGTTTCGTCTGTGTTACGGGGGAGCTGATCCGATCTTGGAAGGCTATACAGATTCAGATATGGCAGGAGATCTTGATGGTAGGAAATCTACATCTGGATTCATCTACACTTTTGCAGGGGGAGCTGTGTCATGGCAGTCAAGATTGCAGAGGTGTATTGCATTATCCACAACAGAAGTTGAGTACATTGCCATAGTTGAGGCAGGAAAAGAAATGTTGTGGCTAAAGCGGTTTCTCCAAGAGTTAGGGATCAAGCAGACAGAATACAAAATACATTGTGACAGTCAGAGTGCTCTGGATCTGAGTAAGAACTCAATGTTTCATGCCCGGACGAAACACATTGATATTCGCTATCACTGGATACGCGAGGTGATGGATCAACAACTGCTGAGACTAGTGAAGATCCATACAGATAAGAATCCAGCCGACATGTTAACAAAGATAGTTACCCGAGACAAGCTAGAGTTGTGAAGAGACATAACCGGGATAACTGTCAGATGACGATTGTTTCAGATACACAGAGAACTAGGATTGGCTTGATCCCATCTCAGGGTACGTAGGCAGTCATACAAATGTAGCCAAGGAAGGATCCTTTGGAGGATCCGGTTTGGATGATTGATGGTCGGCTCAGATTTTGGGGAAATCTTCACCGAAGGGGAGATTTGTTGTGACCAGTTGTTGGTCACAAGCACCGAAAGTGCATGCAAGTTGCATGCATGAGTCATGCAACATGCATGCATCTACAAAGCAACAGCTTGCTCAAACAGCGTGACACTATTCACGCAGTTTGAGCACTATATAAGGAGCCCAATTCTGTGTATTTCATCATCCCAAATGAGTGTAGAGATTGTATAGAGAGAGTTTATGAGGTTTTGAGTTTCTAGTTGTAAACTAGTATTTATTCTTGAAAGTAATAAATACAATTCGGTTTTCCCTCAAAGCATTTCAAGAGTGATCGGTGAATCATAACAGTTTTTACAGTTAATTAATGGATCCAAAAAGAGAATGAGTTGTCAAAGAGAGGGAAATGAATTTTACTTTTTTTAAAACTCAAATGGAAGTTAATATACGAAAGTTATTTGGGTGGTTGACGTGTTGACCGTTGGAAACGTTGAAACTGCAAATCGCGTTTCGTATCGAGACTTGGTTAAAGAAATGGATCGGGCCGGAGTCTCTAGAAAAAAGTTCTACGTTGTCTTTATCCTCGTTTATCCAATAAAAAAATTATAATTCTATTATAGACTCATAGTAAATGTTTTCCAAATGAAAAATTTAAGTAAACTTCAAAGGATTTTGAGATCTTTAATTTGAGCCTCACCAAGAGTTATATATCATTCAATATTCCTAAAGTTTCAAAGAATTATGGTGAGAGTCGACACATGTTCAATAACTATTACGTGAGTGGGTGAGGCTCACTGTTATTAAAAAAAAAAAGCCTACCTTTAGGTGTTAGCTGGTGTTTGATTGTTCCAAATATACACAAAAATGAATGCTAAATAGTGTTGGTCGTCTAGATGGGTCTATACGATTTTAAGTGGCCGCATGGGCTGTCAAGCGAGTCTATGCAGAAGCCTAGATAGTTTCTAGGTGTGCTTCATATGGTTTTTCCTCCAAATTAACAAGTTTTTCTAATTTTTTTGAATAAAAAATAAAACCACCTAGCATATCCTTCGGGCAGCACCTAAAAGGTTTAGGTGTTAGGCGCTCCCCTATTTTTCACCTACCGCCTAGCATTTTTAGAACATTGGTGAGGTTCCCTACATGGACAAAATCATGTAGGACAGTTCAGAGAGCAACCTCGAATGTTTTCGTCGATATCTCAAAATGGACAAACAACCTCGTAGAAATGAGGTGCTAAAAAAGCAAAGATAAGTCTTATTATGGAAAATGATAGAATGATAGGGTGTTCACGAGTCGGGTCAGGTCACGCGGGTCGACAAACCTGAATCCAAAATTTAAGATTACAAATCTGCACAGGTCGGGTCATCAAAAAAATTATGCATTAATTAATTTGAGACATAAATACTAGCTATTTTATATCCTAAACTTATCATACATAAAAAATTTCAAGATAATAAAAGTAATAAACCACTGAAATAATAGTAAAATTTTAAAAAAATAATAAAATTTTTAGAAAAGTAATAAAAAATATTATTTGCGAGACGGGTCAGGTTTGGTTGTCAAATATGTGACCCAACTCTCAAAAACTGGGTTAGGTCGGGTTAACCCAAAAATGTATTATTATTTTTTGATACCCGACCGGTCGGGTCGCTGGTTGACCCGAAAAATCGAACACTCCTATAGCATGGTGTGAAATATTTTAATGATTTATCATTTTAATTTTATTATAAGTGAAAGTGTGTTTTCCTGTGTCCATCGGAGAAAGGAGATCAATTATCTATTTTGAGTACTCGACGGAGGTACTCAAAACTACTCTCTCAATAATCATATGCAGCTTCATCTTTATAGAAAACTTCATCCAAAAAAGTGTGGTTATTGAGTATTCACTACTGATGAGCGGGAAATATATCAATATTTACCGCCCCTTTTACCTAATATTTTATTTAGTTTCTCGGGTTTGATGAACGTTTGGATGTGTTTTGATGTGTTTTCCAGATAAATAAAGTATCGGGACTTAATGGAATCAACTTGGGGCTAAAACGATGAACCAGAGCAAAAAATGGGGAAAACGAAAATTTACCATACACGTCACGAAGTGCATTCCTAAATTCCATTTTTGCGCAAGTTTGGTATTTTAGCCATAATTTTTTCATCTGATATCTGATTGAGCTTATTCAAGTTCCAGATTAAATAAGACACAAAAATCTACAACTTTGAAGTTTTAAATATTTTCGATTTCGGAAGTTTGCAAGACCGAAGTTGATGAATAATCTAGTATATTTTGTGTAATTACTATAGTCATTTTCAAAATATAATATAAAATAAATAAAATAAAAAATGTCAAACTTTGGTAGAGGATTTAGTGTCATGTTTGGTGGAGCAATTGGTGGAAGCCTTTAGACTTTCCTATAAATACCAAGCTAAACTTTGTAAATTTTCCATGCTTTCATTGGAGGAATTTTTCCATAAAAATCTAAAGGAAAGTGTCCTGTATATTTATTTAATTTTTATTATATTTTATTTTTATTTAATTAATAAAATTTTGTGTGTTTTCATTTACAGCATGAGCAGGTAATCTCATTCTGCTGGGGTGAAAATGTGAAACTTTTAATATAATGAATTAGATTAATATCCCTTATTTTAATTAAAATTTGGATTAATTAGCTACCGCCTATATGGCCGGTTTAGGTGACAACCTTATTTACCGCCTATATTGTCGGTTTTACATTTCAAACATAGTTTCTGCCTATATGGTCGGTTTAGGTAATAACCTTGTTACCGCATATATGGTCGATTGGATTTAATTGAGACAAATGAAATTACCGTCTTTATGGTCTGGTTAATTAATCGATAAACATTGAGAATAAGGGAGATTTCTAATTTTGAAATATTAAAAGTGGTTCCTCTAACTCCCAGCATTTTCTTTATTGTTTTATTTACGTTTTTAATTTCCAGCCTTTACTTTATGTCTTTTATTTTATTTTTATTTAAGCTTTTATCAGCCTAGAAATGTGTTGTAACTAAGCCCGTTATCTGGGGTTGTGATGATTTCCAATACACTGGTTTATAAGAGGTTATTTTACCATTTGGGTAATATAAACGTTTATTTATTGAGTCTTAATCTAAATGTTTCTTGTTAACTGACCATTAATAAGATTAATCTGGTAAACTTAAAATAAACTTGACAAAGGAATTTTAGGTTTTTAGCCTTAGACGTAATAGCTCACGATCTTCATTGAGGATAGATAACCCTTTAATAGATTTTCTTACAGGATAGATATATATTTGTTGGGCAAGGGTAACCATAATTGGAACTTAATCTTAATGAATTCAGGTAACTTGATTGATATAGACATATGATTAATTGGGTTACACTGGGTATTTACATCCGACCATCGACAGAGGCTTTTGCAGAATTTTGTATTCCAGGTTAGTAAACCAATGTATTACATAATATAACATAACCACTTCATCTTTTAAAAGATATTGGAAAGATTCACAACCATATATAGTTTCTTAATATTGAATTTTCCTAAACCTACTTTCGCGCCATTTTATTTACTTGTTTTTAAATTTAAAAGCATCATCTAATCAATCAATCCATTAGTTACACGTAAATATTTGACTTCATAATTTAATAGCTTAAGTATTAAGTCCTCATGGGATACTATTTATACTACTTGAACGATATGTGCGCTTACATAATACGTGTGTGACAATACCGGTCAAGTTTTTAGCGCCGTTATCGAGGACTTATTTATCTTTAACTATTAGTTTTTAGGTTAGATACATTTACTTGTATCTAATTTCTTTTACTTATTGTTTTTATTTTCTTGTGATTCAGGTTCTCAGACACTACATGAGACGAATCAGAAGCTTTGAACTCTGACCACTTGACCCATAGAAACCATCAGACTGTTGAAAAGGGAAAGGAAAGAAGGCCAAGAAGCAATTGTCAACATGGAACCTGAACCTTTAGAAGTTGCACCACCAATTCCTATTCGAGACAGAACCATTCTGATGGTTAACGGTTTTATTTCCTGTATTGTACTTCCTCCCTTACCATTAAATGCATGTGATATCAAAACATGCATTCAGATGATTCATCAGTCAGTTCAGTTTTGGGGGAATACAACTGAAGATCCTAATGCACATATCAGCAACTTCCTGGAAGTTTGCGGCACTTTCAACTACAATTAAGCAGCTGAAGAAGCAATGAGACTGCGTGTTTTCCCATATTCCTTGAAAGACAGAGCTAAAGCTTGGCTACATTCACTACCAACAGGTTCCATCACAACTTGGAACTCTCTAGCCACCAAATTCTTTGCAAAATATTTTCCACTAGACAGAACAGCAAAGTTGAGGAATGACATCACATCCTTTGTGCAACATGACTCAGAATCTCTTTATAAAGCTTGAGAAAGGTACAAGGATTTGCTCAGAAAATGCCCTCACCATGAGATTATAAAATAACTACAAGTCCAAACCTTCTATAATGGAATTTCTGGACTGATGAGAACCACAATTGATTGCAGCTGCTGGAGGATCTTTGATGGCGAAAGGAGAATATCAAGCCTGAGATTTAATTGAAGAAATGGCTAATAACAATTCATTGTGGCCAACAGACAGGAGCATGATTCAAAGAATTGCATGAATTTATAAAGTTGGAGCCAACACAACAGTGAATACAAGACTGGATCAGATATGCAAATGTCTAGAAACAGTTAGCATGCAAGTTGTAAACATCGTCAGATCCACAAGTTCACCATATGGATGAGCACCAGAGCCAGTTCAACAAGAAGAGACGATGAACTATGTCAACAATTTCAACAGACAGTGGAACAATCCATATTCCAACACCTACAATCTAGGATGGAGGAATCATCCCAATTTTTCATGGAGCAATAAATCAAGATAAAAGAACAATCCACCACCTGGATTCCAACAGCAAAACAAAGGCCATAAATATGAGAAAGAACCAAAAGTGAAAGAATAGTTTACAGAGATGTTCAAAAAGCAAGAAGGAAAATATGATTCTATGTTTCAAGCCCGAACAGCATTCAACCAAAGCCAATGTACTTCTATAAAGGCATTGGAGAATCAAATTAGATAACTGGCCAATTCTTAGAGTTACAGACCACCAGGGAACCTTCCTAGCAACACAGAACCAAATCCAAGGAATCAAGGAAAAGAGCAATGTCAAGCCATAACTTTGAAAAGTGGTACTGAAATCAACAAAGATGTTGGAATCAAGGCAACTATTGAAGAAATTTCAAAAGATGCAGTCCCACAGATGGAGGAAAAAGAAGCAAAGGAAAAGGATCAAGAAAAATTCACTCCACATCCATCTTTTTCTCAGCGGCTTCAGAAAAACAAACTGGACAAGCAGTTTGCTCGATTCCCGGAGGTGTTCAAAAAGCTGCATATCGACATTCCATCACAGAAGCATTGGAAGAAATGTCCATTTATGTCAAATTTATTAAAGACATTCTTTCATGAAAACGGAGATTGGGAAATTACGAGACAGTGTGGATATTGGATTTCACCTGATATCCAAAATCGAGAATTTATAGGTTGAGGGCATTAACGATCCTACAAAATAAAAGTAGAGTGAGCGAGAGTACTGCCCACCAGTGTGGTGGGTGCCATAGGCACTCCGACGCTCAAGTCAGTAGTGAAGACGAGTGATAAATAAGAAAGAGTAAGGTCTAAGGTTACCATGACCTCCGTTGACTGCTGTGAGGGCGGTGGGTCGGTGTTTATAGGGTAAGAGGCTCTGAGAGTTCAAGTTGGAGAGCTCAGACTTGAATGCCTATGTTCTAAATTATGCTGCTATTTTTTTAGCTATAATGAGCAAATATGGGCTTGTAAAGTGTTTAATGTTTCTTTTTTCGGTGGGGGGTAAATAATTTACATGTGGAACTGGTATTTGTTGGAAAAGTGGTTTGTCCTTAAGCTCATGGTTTTGTCATGGTTTAATAATATAAATTTTTTTGGGCGAGGTCACTATTTTGAGCTTTGTTTGGTGCTGGGTTTGAAGTGAAAAGATGATTTTGCCTTTGGTCCAAATTTGACCTGTACAGTTTGTTCCGTACTCTTTGAGTCATAGAATCTTTGACTTGGAGAGTAGTCTGTCGAATGTATCATCAGAGATTTGATCTTGGTATGTAGACGTCTTTAATGTCGTCTGGAGTAGCCAAATGTTAAGATTTCAACTAAATTCTAAAAGAAACGTGGGGAAAGTTCCCAATTAACTGAACCAGTTGAAGGTCAGGTCTCGGACTAACTTTGCGTAAGCCATGGGGCATGTTCCCAGTTGACTGCACCTGTCGAAGGTCAGGATAATCTTCATAATACAGGTCCAAAGACGAGGGGATTCTTTAATGTTGTCTGGACCAAATGAAGGCCAGGTTTTCTACTTGACTCTACCTGAGTCAATTGGGAATATTGCCAGTCGACTGAACCTGATGAAGGTCAGAATAATCTCCATACTACGGTTCCAAAGACCAGAGGAGTCTTTTATGTCATCTAGACCAGATGAAGGCCAGGTCTTCTACTTGACTCTACTTGAGCCAATAGGGGTTGTTCCCAGTCGACTGAACCTGATGAAGGTCAGGATAATCCCTATATTATGAGTCCAAATACCAGGGGAGTCTTTATTGTCGTCTGGACCAGATGAAAGTCCCGTCTTCTACTTGACTCTACATGAGTCAATGGGGGTTGTTCCCAGTCAACTGAACTTGATAAAGGTCAGGATAATCCTCATACTACGGGTCCAAAGACTAGGGGAGTCTTTAATGTCGTCTGGACCAGATGAAGGTCAGGTCTTCTACTTGACTCTATTTGAGTCAATGAGGGTTGTTCCCAGTCGATTGAACCTGATGAAGGTCAGGATAATCCCCATACTACGGGTCCAAAGACCAGAGGAGTCTTCAATGTTGTCTGGACCAAATGAAGGCCAGGTCTTCTACTTGACTCTACCTGAGTCAATGGGGGTTGTTCCCAGTCGACTGAACCTGATAAAAGTTAGGATAATCCCCATACTACGGGTCCAAAGACCAGTGGAGTCTTTAATGTCGTCTGAGATGTTAACTGGGTCATAATTAATTTTCCCCAAGTCAAGGATTGGGATCTACTTCAAGCCCCAAGATACACACGCACGGTGTCGAATGGGAAATACAATAAAACCCAAACTATCCACGCTTGTCTGAGATCCACAATAATTCCCAAGCTATGAACGTGTAGATGTCGAATGGAATGAATTTCAAGCCCCAAAGCATACATGTGTCTAGGATCCACAACAAGTCACAAGCTATACACATGTAGATATTGACCGAGACATCCATAATAATTATATAGTAATGTCGACTGGAACACCTATAACAAGCCTCAAGCTACATATTGTAATGTCAACTGAGACATCCTTAACTAGTGCCAAATGACATACTAATTTCGAGTGAGACATCCCTAACAAGTCTCATGCCAAACTAATGTCGACTGGGACATTCCTAAAAAGAGCAAGCCATATATTTTAATATCGACTGGGATGTACATACCAAGTCCCCATATAGTGTCGAGTGGAATATCTTCACAGAAAATACCCAGGTAGTGTCAAGTAAGATATTCTAGCCAAGTATTCTTTTATGCACGTCGACTGGGACGTCCTCATCTTGATGAGTCTTCGTTTGTCAATTGTCTACTGGGATATCCTCATGCCAAGTCTTCATACATGTGGTGTCGAGTGGAAAGACCTCACATCAAGTCTCTATATGTGCATTATCGACTGGAATATCTTCTTTACACCGGGTTTTCATACTATCTCGATTGGAATATTCGTACAAAGATTCTCATACGAGTGTCGACTGGAATATACCTACAAAGATTCTTACACATGTATTTCGACTGAATAATCCTGTAGACTTTATATATGGATGTTGACTGGAATAATCTTGCAAAGATCCATATATAGATGTCGAATGGAATGTACCTACAAAGATTCTTACACATGCATGTCGACTGAAATGTTCCTATAAACAATTCATATATCTATGTCGACTGGAATATACCTGAAAATATTTCATATATGTATTTCGACTAGAGTGTTCCTACAAAGATTTTATATATGGGACTGGAATGTACCTACAAACATTTCATATATGTATGTCGACTGGATTGTACCTGCAAACACTTCATATATGGAAGTCGACTGGAATATTCCTGCAAAGATTTCATATATGGATGTCAAGTGGAATAATCCTGCAAAGATTCTCATATATACATGTCGATTGGAATGTACCTGAAAACATTTCATATATGTATGTCGACTGGAATGTACCTGCAAACACTTCATACATGGAAGTCGACTGGAATATTCCTATAAAGATTTCATATATGGATGTCGAGTGGAATGTACCTTCAAACACTTTGTATATACAAGCCGACTGAAATGACATCTTACGTGCTGTGTCAAGTGAGACATCCATGTCAAGGCTTTACTCTTGTATGTAAGTGATTTCATTATAGGGATGAGCTTCCTCCAGAATATGTTAATTGACAGATGTCATCTTATTGTCTCTTTCAATTGACTTCGTTATATTACTAATCATGAGGCGTTTGGTGAACCTGAAGCTACGGAGTGGAACTTCCGTTGCTGAACACACCAACGAATTCCAAAGCCCGGTGAACCAGTTGTCTGCAGTAGACATGCAACTGGTAGACGAAGTTCAAGCCCTCTTGCTACTCAATTCTCTTTCTGATAGTTGGGAGACTCTAGTGGTTACTCTCAGCAACTCAGCTCTAAGGGGCAAACTTACCATGCCTATGGTAAATGATGCCTTGTCAAATGAAGAAGCCAGAAGAAAAGACGTGGGCTCAGATCAAACAGAAGCCTTTGTCTCGAAGTAAGGAGGAAGACAACAGGAGAAACATCAAGGTGGGAGGAGAGGCAGAAGCAAAATCAGGGCAGATCTAGGGACGGGAAAAAGACATACAAGTGCTTCTACTGTGGTATAGAAGGCCACTTGAAGAAAAATTGGCGGAAACTACAACGGGAGCATAGATAAGGCAATAACCAGCCGAATAAGAATGACGCGGAGACACTAGTAGTTACTACTGTAGATGTAGCTATATGCTCTGACTAGGAAGAAGCATGTCTTCACACCGCAACTCAGGATCTCGAATAGGTGGTAGATACTGCAGCATCTTACCACGTCACTCTTCATAGGGATTTCTTCACAACATACAAAGCATGAGACTTTGGAGCAGTGAAGATTGGGTAATACCAGTTCTTCTCAGATAGTGGGAATTGATGAAATACAGTTGCGGACAAATGCTCACATGAGTGAAAGGGGGTTGTGTCTACCTTGACAAAGAAGGATCTAATCACTGTCTCCAAAAATGCTGCTTTAGATAACCACTGTCTATTCGGTAAGCAACATGGAGTCTCTTTCAATTTCTCTTCTACAAAGAAATCAGAGTTACTCAGTCTGGTGTACTCTGATGTATGTGGTCCCTTGGAGGTAAACTCACTAGGCGATAATAAATATTTTCTGACTTTTATTGACGATCCTTCTCGGAAAGTATGAGTGTATTTCCTGAAATCAAAGGATCAGGTCATGGACTATTTCAACTCTTCCATGCCATGGTCGAGCGTGAAACATGGAAGAAACTGGAGTGCCTTAGTATAGAGAATGGATGCGAATACACTTCCAGGGAGTTTGATACCTACTGCGCAAGCCATGGCATTCGACACCAGAGGACTGTTCCACGCACCCTACAACACAATGGTGTCGTTGAAAGGATGAACCGCACCATTATGGAGAAAGTCAGAAGCATGGTCAGCATGGCTAAGCTGCCAAAGCCATTCTAGGGAGAAGATGTTCGTGCCGCTTGCTACCTGATCAACAGATCACCATCTGTACCGTTGAATTTCGAGATTCCGGAGAAAGTGTGGTCTGGTAAGAATCCCTCATATTCTCACCTCAAAATATTCGGATGTTTAATATTTGCACATGTATCTAAGGAGCTCAGGCAGAAGCTCGATGCCCCATGCATTTTCATAGGCTATAGAGACGAGGAACTTGGATACAGGCTATGGGACCCGAAGAAAATGAAGGTCATCAGAAGCAGGGATGTAGTGTTTCTTGAAGACCAGACAATAGAAGACATTGAAAAGCCCAAGATACCTTCTAAAACCAGTTCCAACAATACTAATGTAAATCCAAACACAACCCCAGCACCAACACCAGTGGCCACAGATAATGATGGGATGTAAGATATGCCAGAAGCAGGACCAGAAGAGGAAGAAGGTTTTGGGCGGGGAGCTACAACCTGCTCTATCAAAGGCTTCGGGATCATCCACAGATCCGGATGACAACAGACAGCCAAAACCTCCAGTACGAAGATCTAAGCGAGGCCGGATTCCATCAGCCAGATACTCATGATCATAATATATTCTGCTTACTAACGAGTGGGAGCCAGAAACCTTCAATGAAGCGATATCTCATAAAGACAAAGACAAATGGCTGCACGTAATGCATGATAAGATGAAATCTCTGCAGAAAAACAATATTTATGAGATAGTCCAGCTCCCACATGGAATAAAGGCACTGAAGAACAAATTGGTGTTCAAGCTAAAGAAAGATGGCAGCGGAAAAGTGATGAAACACAAAGCTCGGCTAGTTGTCAAAGAATTCCTATAGAAAAAGGGAATTGAATTTGATGAGATTTTTTCACCAGTGGTAAAAATGACTTCAATCCGAGTCATCCTAGGATTAGTAGCCAGATTGAACTTGGACAGATAGATGTCAAAACATCATTTCTTCATGGTGATCTGAATGAAGAAATCTACATGGAGCAGCCAGAATGATTCAAGGTTTCAGGAAAAGAAAACCTTGTTTGCAAGTTGAAAAAGAGCTTGAACGGGCTCAAACAAGCACTAAGACAGTGGTACAAGAAGTTCGACTCATTTATGGTGGGTCAAGGCTACAAAAGAACTGTAGCAGGTCAGTGTGTATACATTTAGAGGTTTCTAGATGGAAATTTGTTGCTTTTCTACTGTATGTAGATGACATGTTGATTGTTGGATAAGAAACAGCGAAGATTAGCCAGCTGAAGAAGTAACTCTCCAAGGCTTTCGACATGAAAGACTTAGGACCAACTCAACAGATTTTGGGAATGGAAATTATTCGTGACAGACATAACAAGAAGTTATGGCTTTCACAGGAAAGGTATATTGAACGGGTAATCATAAGGCTTGATATACAGAAAGCCAAACCAATTAGCGTTATGCTAGCGCGTCATTTCAAATTGAGCAAGAGTTCACGCCCCTCATCCAAGAAAGAGATTGAGGAAATGTCAGCAATACCATATTCTTCAGCTGTTGGGAGCCTAATGTATGCAATGGTATGTAACAGGCCAGACATTGCACACGCAGTGGGTGTAGTGAGCTGTTTTCTCTCTAACCCTGGAAAGCAACACTGGGAGACAGTCAAATGGATTCTCAGGTCCTCAAAGGTACAACAAAGTTTCGTCTGTGTTACAGGGAAGCTGATCCGATCTTGGAAGGCTATACATATTCAGATATGGCAGGAGATCTTGATGGTAGGAAATCTACATCAGGATTCATCTACACTTTTACAGGAGGAGCTGTGTCATGACAGCCAAGATTGCAGAGGTGTATTGCATTATCCACAACAGAAGCTGAGTACATTGCTATAGCTGAGGCAGGAAAGGAAATGTTGTGGCTAAAGCATTTTCTCCAAAAGTTAGGGATCAAGCAGACAGATTACAAGATACATTGTGACAGTCAGAGTGCTCTGGACTTGAGCAAGAACTCAATGTATCACTCCCGGACGAAACACATTGATATTCGCTATCACTGGATATGCGAGGTGATGGATCAACAACTGCTGAGACTAGTGAAGATCCATACAGATGAGAATCCAGCCGACATGTTAACGAAAGTGGTTACTCGGGACAAGCTAGAGTTGTGCAGAGACATAACCGGGATAGCTGTCAGATGACGATGGTTTCAGATGCAGCTGGAGGGGGAGAATTGTAATGAATTCCAGCTGTAGAAACAACAAGAATACTTTCGGTGGCTTGATTGGCTTGGTTGTCATTGCAATTAAAGTCAACAAATCATGAGTAATTGGTGCCACCAAATCAGGGAGTGATTGGTGGAAATGTGAGCAACCTTGCCCTATAAATTGAAGTTCAAACCAGTGTTGTAAGGCATCCCAAAGAGTGTAATTGTATAGGGAGAGTGTGAGGTTTTTGTTTAAGTTTCATTTTTGTAAACTTGTAATTTATTCTTGAAAGTAATAGATAGCAATTCGGTTTTTTCCTCAAAACACTCTAAGAGTGATCGGTGAATCACAACAAAAGATGATTTTATTATTATATTATTATTATTTTATTTTTGAAGTGATTTTAATTTTGTTGGGTGGAATTTCAGTTAAATGAAGTTTAATTTAGTTGAGCTATAGTTGAACAACATAAGTGGAATAGTTGCACTCTTCCAACTGAATTTGCAATATGTCTCAATCCCAATCCTTGTTTTTCTGATTCTCTTCTTGGGGTACATTCTGCCCACTTAAGTTCCATTTGTTCCCCATGCTTGAAAGACTTCAAGGAGACTATAGGATTAATTGAAGTTTGTTTTTATTCAATGGGGGTCATTTCAGGTTATTTTACATTTTCAATTTTCTTTTGATGTGGCAAGTTGCGGTATCCACCTTATTTTGTAATTTGAAGAATATAAGCTCTTCTCAGTGGCGGAGGGAAAGAGGGGCCAGTGGGGGCCACCAAATTTTTTTAAGCCCATTAAGAATTTTAAATTGAAAAAAAAATCAACCATATCCACCAAATTTTTTTAAGCCCATCAAGAATTCTAAATTAAAAAAAATTAAAAAAACAACAACCATATAAATTTCACTGTTAACCTAACCTCAGTGACATGTGCATCTTTCTCTTCTCTCTCCCTTCATCACTAATCTTCTTGAGCTTCTTTTTCTGATCAGCTTTTCAGGTAAATGGTAACTATCATTTTGAATTTTGATTCTTGCTTTCTTTTATTTAAAATTTTTATGCTTAGAAGAATGGTGCCAAATTAAACACATACGATGATGCCAACCCATATTGCCATTTGATTCCACTTATATTGCTTTTAATTTTATCACAAAACAAAGTAAAAAAATGAAGTGCATGTTCGACTGTTCTGTTGATTCTTTGATTTCATTCACATTATTGGATTTCCCATAAGCTCACCTCTTCCTCTTATTCATGCTTGCTTCATTGCTTGCCAACAGTTTGAAATTTTTTATATTATTTTTTATGTATATTATTATTAAATTTTATAATCAGTTTAATTCTGAGAAATATGAAATTTAAACTTGTAAAATTGGTGACTTTTGGAAGAAAATTTGAAAAATCTTGATGAGTATATTTAGGTGTTGAAATTCTTGTTTGAAAGGCCTGCTACTTTTCAAATTCTTATTGAAATTCATTTTTTCGCTAATAGACTACAAATTTAATTTTGAAACAGTTATGGAGAAATATTTTAGAAAAGTCCCAAAACTTTCATCATCAACCGATAATCGTTTAAAGGAAGAACTTTCAAATTCTTCAAAGAAATTACAAAGAAGTTATGATTGTTCAAAAGAAAAACTGTCTTCTTTGGAGAGAATAATTGATGTTTCCAAAGAAAACAATGTAGAAACTATTTTGTCAAATCATCCTATGGATTCCGGTCTTCGACCTCGAATTTTAGATTACCATCAAAATATTGAAGATCAAGTTCGAAGAGCATATCTATGCAAGGGTCATTGTCAACCAAGAAATTATAATTTTCCTACTATAAAATTTGGAAAGTATGAGAGAAAATTTGTGAGGTCTTGGTATATGATCATAGTAATTGGTTGGAATATAGCATTAGCAAAGAGGCATTATATTGTCTTTATTGCTATCTTTTCAAACCGAAAAATGGTGACCAGGAGGAGGTGAAACTTTTGTTGGTGATGGCTTTAGAAATTGGAAGAAGAAAGAAAGATTAATTATGCATGTTGGAGGTCCTAAAAGTAATCATAACTATGCAATGCTTAAATGTGATGCATTGTTGAGACAAAACCAACACATCCAAACTTTCTTTGATAAGCATTCGGATCAAGATCGATGTGCATATCGTATAAGGTTGAATGCAACAGTTGAGTGTGTCCGTTTCCTTTTGCAACAAGGACTTGCTTTTCGTAGGCATGATGAATCAAATAATTCAACTAATCGAGGTAATTTTCTTAAGCTTTTGAAGTTCCTAGCTAGACACAATGATGATGTTAGAGCCGTAACTTTCCATAATGCTCCACAAAATGACTTGTTGACATCACCGAATATACAAAAAGAAATTGTGCATGTCGCTTCAATTGAAACAACAAATATCATTCTTCAAGATATGGGTGAATCATTCTTTTCAGTTTTAATTGATGAATCTCATGATGTATCAACAAAGGAGCAATTGGCTATTGTTTTACTGTATGTGAACTAAAGTGGTTGAATGTTTCATTGGTATTGAGCATGTTACCAGTACCACTGCTTTGTCTCTGAAGAAAGCAATTGACAACTTATTTTCTAAACATGGATTGAATATTTCTAGATTACGTGGGCAAGGATATGATAGGGCTAGTAATATGCAAGGTGAATTGAATGGTCTCAAGACACTTATTTTAAAAGAGAATGGATGTGCTTATTATGTTCTTTGCTTTGCTCACCAACTCCAATTAGCTCTTATGGTCGTGGTAAAAAATAATATTGAAGTTCAATCTTTCTTCAATATAATTGCTGATGTGGTGAATGTTGTTGGAGGCTCATGCAAGCATCGCGATGTTCTTAGAGAGAAACAAGCTATAGCAATTGTAAATGCAATTTCTAATGACGAAATTTCAAGTGGGCAGGGGCAAATTCAAGAGACTAACTTGAAGCGGTTTGGTGATACACGTTGGGGTTCACACTATGACACTTTACTTGGTATCATTACCATGTTTCAATCCATAATTGATGTCCTTGAGATGATTGTTGAAGATGGAGCAACTCGTGAACAAAGATGTGAGGCAAGTAATCTTTTAGATTCAATGCAATCATTTGAATATATATATTTAGCTTATATTTGATGAAAAGTATATTATCATTGACAAATGAATTGTCATTAGCATTGCAAAGAAAAGATCAAGATATTGTGAATGCCATGAAACTAGTTAGATTGTGTAAAGATAACTTGCAAATGATGAGGGAGAGTTGATGAGATTATTTATTTAGTCAAGTTGTCTCTTTTTGTGATGCATATAACATTGATGTGCCTAATATGGATGATATATTTATTACTCGAGGTCGTTCAAGCATAAAGCTAAAAAAACTACCAACTTGCATCATTATCGAGTTGAATTATTTTATGTGGTTTTAGATTGCCAACTTCAAGAGCTCAACAACCGTTTCAATGAGACAAACACCGAGTTGCTTCTTTGTTTAGCTTCCCTTAGTCCATGTGATTCATTCTCCTCATTCAATAAACAAAATCTAGTTCGTCTTGCTCAATTTTATCCCACAGATTTCTCTTCTATAGAGCTCCTCGTACTAGATGGTCAACTTGATACTTACATTATGGATATGCGTTCTAGTATTGAGTTTTCGAAATTGAATGGGATTGGTGATCTTGCAGCAATATTGGTTCAAACTAAAAATGATAAGGTATATCTATTAATTTACTTACTTTTAACATTAGCTTTGACTTTACTTGTTGCCACTGCCACTATAGAGAGAGTATTTTCAGCTATGAATATTGTGAAGACTAGACTATGCAACATGATGAGAGATCAATGGATGAATGATAATTTAGTTATATATATAGAAAAAGATGTATTTAGAAGCATTGATAATGAAATTATCATTCAATATTTTCAAAATATGAAACCACGTCGTGGACAATTGTAATATGTAAAATATTCACATATCAATATAGATATAAATATTTTGTATGTTTTTTTTTTTATTTATATTTATTTTTCATAACTTTGCCCCCACTTACTTGAGTTTCTGGATACGCCACTGGCCCTTCTTATTATTAATGCATTTGGTTAGAGTGAATGAAAAAGATTGTGATAGTGTATTTTTGTATTTCTAGGTGTTCTCGTTGACTTGATAAACTGAGATAGTTACGTCGATATTAAATTTTTTGAAACTTGAGCCCTCTTGGAAATCTTGTTGGCATCTGAATCTAATTTAAGATCAATTTCAATGTTCATTTTCACTCATTGAGGTCCTCTGCTAAGTGCTATTTGACATTCTTTATGTGCTATCACCTGTGCCTTATGCCCTGCCTTATGCCTCAGAAAACGTTGTGGCTTGGAGTATTCTACATGTGTTTACCCTCTGGTTATGCAATAGGCTACATTGATGGCACCTTTGTAAGTTTTTCTTCTTTTCTTTGTTCAACTATGATTATAATGTTTTTTTTGTCAGGCAATTAAAATAAGTTTAGCTTTTTAATAACTTAGGGGTGATTTTAACCTTTTAGAATGGTTCATATTATCTGCCAATCATCATTAGTTCTTTTCACCCTTTCAGAATTCTTTTCCTTCAATTTTTGTTAAGGACTAATAATACAATCATCTTCCTCTTTTCACTTGATAGGTTGGTCAGTATAATTGGCGCTATGCAATACTGATGCTTCCATTCGCTGTCCTAGGTTTGGCTAGAACATGTGATATTTTACAGAGCAATGCAGATTTGATCTTTGGAGGAATTACAGTCGTGTGCGGCATATTGGGTACACTAGCAGGAGGTTTTGCCCTGGATTTCGTAAATTCGACAGTCTCTAATGCTTTTAAGGTATATGCTCAAGTTTTTAAAAGGTTTTCCTTCTTGATATAGTTTTTTTTTTTAATTGCTTCCTGCATAATATTATTCCCGGTTTGAGCTGCTGTGCATACTGGAAATACAAAATCCAACTCTTTCTTACTCTTTAACTTCATAACCTGTTTGTCAGTTGCTTCAGGCATTGTATATTTCCTTGTTTGGGCTGCTATGCATACTGGAATAACCATTTTGTAGCTTCTTCGCAGACCAAAAGCTTACGCACTCAATGCCTGCCGGGATTACTCTTCTATACTATCTGATGGTGTAGAAATTCTCCCTTCTATATCTGGCGTGCAAAGTGCTTTCTCAAGTTCTGTAACAAAGAAGCATTTGGATGAAACAAAGGAAAACGCTGATGCCTAACCAGCTGCCTTCTTCAAGAGACAAGGTTCCTGATCAGCACAAAATTGCCCACCCAAAATTCTCGGAAGCTTGTAAATCAAGCGATGCCGAGGGCTTCTACTGCAAGGTCTTCTACTGCCACAAAGCAGAAATCAGAAGAGAGAATTGATTGTGCGGAACATAAGAAGGCAAAAATGATGCATAAAGTCCAGGCTTTTGATGTGCATAAAGTTTCTATACCATAACCTCAATCTGCAACAAAGCGACAATCAGAGCAGGGGAAGGAACTTCATGGACCTAACAAGGCAAATGCGATGCCTAGCAAACTCCAAGCTTCTTCACAGCACAAGGTGCTTAATGAGACCAAAGTTTTCTTGTCGAAACCAGAGTCTCCAACAAAGGAACAGATGGGAAACAAAAAGAGATTGGAAAAGGCTAACAAGGCAAAGACTCTTTCAAAATGTCAGGTGAATGCTCTCTCATTCAATCATACACATGCTACATCTTTGCTTCCATTTCCTTTCTATTTCATTTTTTTTTCCAATTACAAAGTTTTTATTTTTTCTATCCTACAGATTAAGCGCCCAGCTCGTGAGCCTTGTTATGACGATGAAGTTGACATGTCATACATTTCCTCTTTGTGTCAGTTTATTCAGGTATGATTTCATTCCCCTTTGGTTTTGAATTCATTTTTCTACTTTCTGTAAACAAGTTAGATTTGTCGTATATGGCCTTTATTTCCATTCAAATCATATAGCTATCATGATAACATATTTAGTTCTCCAATTTAAAAATATACTTCATTATCATCCTATTGGTTTTCACTAATATAATATAACTGAATTATACTTTTCTCCAGTCGTAACCACGAGAAGCAATTGCCTGATGATCAAAATCTCAATGGTGACTGCATCATTTCCAGCTTCAGTGACATCCTGAACGAAGAGAGAAAGGTAAATAGGATTACTAACAACAATAAAATGATTCCTTTATATCACATTTGACACTTTTGTGTCTTTCAGTTGCTTCTTTCATTACTTTTTTTGGGATTATATATGTGTGTATCTGGATTTTGATTCAATGTTGATCTCTTCACAGTTCAAAACTTGCAAGGAAGGAGGATCAAATAGAGGTGGGAGAAGCTAAGAAGACAAGCAAAGAATCTGAAGCTAAACCAGAATTAGGACTCATTGTTCATCCTTAAAGCTCTTATTTTTCCATCCTGAAAAGAGTATATATTGTCGCCCCAATGGCTAATAGTTAGCTCACTAAATAACAGTCTTTACAAATGTATAGGGTCTTGTTGATGTGTGTGTGTGTTTTTTTTTTAAATTATTATTATTATTATTGACTTGTATGTATGGTTTTCCTCCAATAGAGAGTATCTTATAAAATTTGGGAGGTCCCATCCTCCTTTCTTTAAAAAAAAAAAAAAAAAATCTCTTGTCCATATTGATATATAAATTTTTTTCGACAGTTTCAAATTATAGTATACTCACCTTACTAAAAAGGAAATTAACCTGAGTGGAAGTAGTATATCAAATAAGAACTTTGGGATTGCTTATTATTATTAAAAATATCATCAATTTTATTTGACAAAAATGTTACTTAAAATTTATATTTCATTTCGGTCTAGACACTTTCTTCTCGTGATAATATTTTTTAAATTTAGTAAAATAGATAAATATCATTAGATTTATTATTTTAGCACAATAAAAAAATATATTGATTCTCCCGAATTTTGTAAATGTCATTTTGACTAAATTTTTGGAAGGTAGAAATCACCCTAATAAAATTTTGAGACTCCATATGTCTTTTTACTGAATTTTCAGAATTTTAGGGGGTGTATATATCTATTTTGAAAACAAAGGGGTGTGTTTGTATTTTCATTTTTTTCCAAGTCTGGTATATAACGAACTATAAGCGCCAAAACTCTCAACGTTTAATTCTTCCTCAGCGTTCTGTCATCTTCCACTTCGTTCGGTAAGTTTTTTGGCTTTAATCTCTTTAACTTCATTTTTTTTTCGTTTTTATTTTCGCTATGGCAAAATTACGATCTCTTGCTTCCTCCCCTCGCTCAGCACGGCCTGGGGAGGGAAGTCTTGGGCGGGATATTTCGAATAGACCCAGTATTGTTGGCCTTAAGTCTTTCTTGAAATTGTTCTGAGAATGAAAAAATCAATGCTACGAGGCATGGTTTTATTCTTTTCTTGAAAAAGTCAATTGATTTTTTTCTAAAATCAATGCTACGAGGATAACCTAAGGGCTTAGGTCTAAGTCAGATGGATAGATAGATTCGTTAACCAAACTTTTAGACCGAGTCAACCCTTTAGAACTGGTTTAAAATTTGGGTTTATGCATTAAAATTCGTCAGTCAACGTATGTTGACCGACAAATTTTGAGATCAAAATTTACCGGAATGGGCAGAAAATGCCGCCTATTCCGGCGAGCGTCTGGCCCCAACGATTTGGGGCCAAGCGTGGTGGCCATAGGCTGCCGAACCTAAACGCGGCACTTAAGTGACACGTTTTAGAACAATGGAAAAAAGATACCCATTAAGTGGTTCTTCAAGAAAGACTCTTTCATTACCATATCTGATCCCAAACAGTATTATTTTTCTTTATTTTCGGAAAACAGTTCTAGTTTTTGAGTACTGTCTCTTTGTCAGTTGTATTTTGGTATGTTCTTTTTTTTCCCCTGTTCTGAAAAGTGAAAAGGATCTAGAAAGCATTTCAGTTTCTTTTCTTATATGAAAAATGTTGGTTTCTTCAACTTTTTGTTTAATCCCTAACAATGTTATGCAAGGATTTCACTGGTTCATGATTTCAATAACTATGGATATGTATTTGAAATATTGTTCTGTCTTTTGTTTGTTACTTGCTTTGTATCTTTGAGGTTGCTTTACTTATGCATGTTCTTCTTTTCAATTATTCAAACTCTAATAGTTTCTCGTGTTCAGGTTTAAGGAATTAGAAAGTAGTGCTTGGTGGGAGAGTAAATGCAGAAATGACGGCTATTGGTGCAACTACTGTGGATTGTGTAACCATTGATAAGAAGGAATCGCAATTCCTGGAATTGTGGAAGCAAATGAAAGACCATTTTCCTGAAGAACTGAGGAAGGAATCAGGTTCTCTTCGTAATGGTCTGCAGCAGGAGAAGAAACTGCCTTATGACAAGTGAGTGCTTAAGGCTTTTATATTTCCTATCCATTATCTGATATTATCTTCTCTTATGTTATGCTTACTTTTGACTCTTTTTTTCAAATATGATGTGACATTAAATGTGTACTTGTAACTACAGGTCATTTTTAGGCCAATACGGCTCATTTTTTGGCCAATCTATACTTTCAATCTCGCTAAGTGTGCTCAGAAGCAAAGGAATGCTAGAGGTTCAGCAATCAGCAATGTCAACTAGTGCAGCTGCTGTGGATTATGTAAGGTTTGATGAGAAGGAATCACAATTCCTGCAACAAAGGAAGCCATTGAAAGAGAATTTTATAGAAGAATTGAGTAATGGATCAGGTTCTCTTGGTAACGGTCCCCAGCAGGAGAAGAAAATGCCTTGTGACAAGTGAGTGATTAAGGCTTTTTTATTTTCTATCTATTATCCGGTGTTAGCTTTGTCGTGAATCACCGGATCACTCTTGGAGTGTTTGAGGAAAAACCGAATTATATTTTATTACTCTCAAGAATAAATACTAAGTTTACATCTTGAAACTTACAAAAAACCTCAAATCTCTTTATACAATACTCACACATTCACTGGGATGATTTTCAACTGATCCAGAGGCTCCATTTTATAGCGATCAAACCGCGTGAACAGTGTCACGCGGTTTGCCAACTCACTCACACGTTTCCAGCTGCTCTGGCCATGCAAGTCAAGCTTGTTTTCGGTGCCAGTGCTCATGAAGCTGTATTCACAATCTCCCCCTCGGTGAAGATTTGCCCTGAAATCTGAGCCGACCATCAATCATCCAAATCGGATCCTTCAAAGGATCCTCCCCTAGCTGCATCTGTATGACTGCCTACGTACCATGAGTTGGGATCAAGCCAATCGTAGTTCTATGTATCTGAAAAACAAACATCATCTGACAACTATCCCAGTTATGTCTCTGCACAACTCTAGCTTGTCTCGGGTAACCACCTTTGTTAACATGTCTGCTGGATTCTCATATGTATGGATCTTCACTTGTCTCAGCCGTTGTTGATCCATCACCTCGTGTATCCAGTGATAGCGAATGTCAATGTGTTTCGTCCGGGCATGATACATTGAGTTCTTGCTCAAGTCCAGAGCACCCTGACTGTCACTATGTATCTTGTAGTCTGTTTGCTTGATCCCTAACTCTTGGAGAAACCGCTTTAGCCACAACATTTCTTTTCCTGCCTCAGCTATGGCGATGTACTCAGCCTCTGTTGTGGATAATGCAATACACCTCTGCAATCTTGACTGCCATGACACAGCTCCCCCTGCAAAGTGTATATGAATCTTGATGTAGATTTCCTACCATCAAGATCTCCCCCATATCTGAATCTGTATAGCCTTCCAAGATCGGATCAGCTCCCCCGTAACACAGACGAAACTTCGTTGTACCCTTGAGGTACCTGAGAATCCATTTGACTGCCTTCCCAGTGTTGCTTTCCAGGGTTAGAGAGAAAACGGCTCACTACACCCACTGCGTGTGCAATATCTGGCCTAGTACATACCATTGCATATATTAGGCTTCCAACAGCTGAAGAATATGGTATTGCTGACATTTCCTCTATCTCTTTCTTGGATGAGGGGCACGAACTCTTGCTCAGTTTGAAATGGTGCGCTAGTGGAACGCTGACTGATTTGGCTTTCTGTATATTAAATCTTCTGATTACCCGTTCAATATACCCCTCCTGTGAAAGCCACAACTACCCCTCTTGTGAAAGCCACAACTTCTTGTTCTGTCTGTCACGAACAATCTCCATTCCCAAAATCTGTTGAGCTGGTCCCAAGTCTTTCATGTCGAAAACCTTAGAGAGTTCTTTCTTCAGCTGGCTGATCTTCGCTTGCTTCTTGTCTAACAATCAACATGTCATCTACGTACAGTAGAAGAGCAACGAAATTTCCATCTGGAAACCTCTGAATGTATACACACTGATCTGCTGCAGTTCTTTTGTAGCCTTGACCCACCGTGAATGAGTCGAACTTTTTGTACCATTGCCTCGGTGCTTGCTTGAGCCCGTACAAGCTCTTTTTCAGCTTGCAAATAAGGTTTTCTTTACCTG